>JAEQBH010002291.1:0-95395 GCA_016808115.1 Tetrastigma voinierianum | reverse complement strand
GTCCACACTAAAAATATCAATCGTCGGAGGCAGCCCGATTGATATACATCGGAGTGAATCCATAAATAATATCAATCGTGGAGGCGGCCCGATTGATATATACACATGGCGGAGGGTTGTCCTGAACAAATAAAAAATAATAGATTCTGCATCCCGAGGCTTAGGCGAGTGTAGGGAGAGTCAGTGAGGACTTCGAGGTATGAGATAGTCGATTAGACATTCAAGTAGGATCATGCATTTGCTTGAATGTGTGTTTTATTTTAGACATTGCGCCCAGAGGGTGGATGGCCGCCAAGGTGATTCCTCACGAGCACTAGCTCGCTGTCGAGGATATTATTTTTGCAGTGCAGGGAGCGTGCGAGGCGGCTCGTCACTACTTGAGGTACATGTGGTTTTTGAAATCCGGGATTATGAAGCTTTGGGTTACATGATGTTCTCACATGTAATTAATTGTCCAATTTTAATATATGTTGTATAAGAGAGTAAGGTGAACTCTTGAACTATGGTTGGATAGTTGGATATATACATTATTATGAGTATTGGTTTATGAGCCCAAGTGGCCGTTTTAATCATGACCCATTATATTGGGTACATTTTGGGAAAGGAGATTTTATCAGGATTTTGTATTTGGGTAGAGCTCCGTACAAAGGAGACTACGCGTTCGTGAAGAATGTGGGTCACGAGCATTCCACGGCTCTGTCCCTAGCGGGTTGTGGTGTTCAGCCGGTTTCAGTTTGGGGCGTCACATGTTGAATTCCATGTTGTAAGCAGTTTAGTCAATCGTTCTTGTTCTATGAGTGTGTGTTGGTCTTCTTTCCTTTTCTCCTTGGTAAATTAGTGTATGAGATTTTCATGGTAACTTAGCTAAAGTCCCATATACTTGTTTTTATATTTATCTCCCACTAATGTAGGCAAATTCGACCTTGAGATCAATGAGGTCTTTGGAGGCTTGTAATGTTAGGCTTGGGTAATTTGGTAGATAATTGGAAAATTTAGAGGCAGCAAATTACAGTTCCTCTTTCATACGCATAATTGTCTTTCTCTTTCATCCTTTTCCTTTCTACTGATGTAAACTTTAATAATTCCCCCCAACTTGGTTTTGGTGCATCTTCTTGCATATTGTGGTCTCTTTGATTGCCACTTTCAAACTTATCCTTCTAGTTCCTTTAACTAGAATTCTTTTTGTTTCTCTTTCATTGTTAAAGATTTAGGAATGGTGCAATGTTTTGTCTTTTTAGGCTTTCTGCTCTTGAGAACTTTGGGTTAACTCCCATACCAGTTGGCATTAGGGTACTAGGTGTTGAAATACTCCCTACGAACTTAATTGCCGATAGAGATAGGCCCTGCAGACGAAACTTATTCACCTGACTTCTTTTTGCATCTAGTCTTTCAATTGGTCTTGTCTTATCCTTCCTTGTAATCCAAAATAAATATATATTTCACAAATCTTGACCATACATGTTTTCTGGAGTTCTTTTCTTGAAAATTAGGTAATTTAGGGTTCTTTACTATAGGATTAGCTTAAGGGAGGGATTTTAGGTTTTGAATTGCTGTGTGTTGAAGAAGTTAGGAATTTTGGCTCAAAGCATGGAACTAGAGTGTATGCATCTGCATATAATGAGGGTAGGCTTGAAAAATGTTCAAACTTCCAAAGATGGCCTCTATCATTTCTTTTTAGTTGTTTTTGCCTATGATTTAGCTCATTGATAATCTAACAGTTTTAGGACCTTGTATATATTGAATGTAGAATCACCAGGAAGATGTCCATAATCCTTTACGATTTATCAGGACTTGCCCGACCATGTGTGCTTTTTCCAAGATTTGTGTTGACTTGGCTGTTTACGCACACATATTCAAAATATATTGTTCTTTCAATTATGTACTTTTTCCTAATTCCTGCATTTTCAACTTTATTTAAGTCAAAATTGCAACTTTTTGTTTCAGTTCAATTAAGCCTACTACCATTTCTATCACATTATTGTTTGGATGTTATCAGTGGTTGTTGTGCCATTCACTAATAAAAACTGAGTACACCAATCTTTATTTGGACAATCAAGTAAATCACGGTAACCTAGTAAACCAATCAATCAATGCATCGAAACAATTGTAGGTTTCTCAAGTCATTCCAGCTACCAAACCCTTTTTAAGCATTTTCCACAACACATTTGTTCTAATTGCAAAAATTATTGATAACAACACAATCAAATTCAAAGTTTAAGAGAATAGTTCACAAGACTCTTGATAACTATAAGTTTCTATAAAGAGATGAAGAAAAGAGAATATAGCTAAAGAGGAAAAGAAAATTGCGAAATTACTTTCTTCTATAAAGATTTGGGAGAGTCTATGTAAAAACGCACCAAACGGGGAAAATTTTGAAAGGTGATGTCAGTCTTTTCTTTTTAGTACCCTCACTACTTTCCAGTTGAGATTTAGATCATTTGTGAATTCAAGAGTAGATTAAAGTGTCTTGCTTTTAGCCACTTGATTATTGTCTCTCCGCTCAGCCAAATAACATAGCATGTTTGTAAATTTTTATTGATTAGTCCAGCTCTCTTCAAAATTTTCGCACTATAAACATCATTGTCCTCCCGGCTCCAGTATCTCTTTCTCTTTCATAGGCCTCCCAAATTCTTTGTTGCTCTTTATAGGAGTAGCAGAAAGCTTCTATCTTTTCCAACATATTTCCTTCCATTTAAACTTCTCTCTTCCTCAAAATTGTTAGTAGTTAAGATCTCTTGTATTGATTATTGTAGAAAGCTTCAGTGCCTTAAATCTTTCCTAATAGAACCCTTATCCTTTTTGTCTAACTGTTTAACCACTCTTCTTCTATACCTTTAAGAATTTTCTCCCATTGTTGTTCTCTTCTTTAAAAATCAGCATCTAAAAATTCCTCTCTGATCTGTTGCTATCTCTCCCACTTCTTTTCTCTTTCTTCCATCTCCTTCCTCATCAGCACTAACATCTCCATGATCTTCATAGTCCCTTCATTTCTCTTAGAGCTCTCTGAATGCTCAAGAAAATTTTCTCTTTCATTAGGGCATGAGTGAAGTAATGGACTCATTCTACCCTGCATTTCCTCATCTTCTGCTAAAGGAACTTTTTCTAGGAAATTTTCTATCTCCATATTATCATTCTCCTCTTCAGATTCTGCTTCTACCTCTACCATTTGCTTTTGTTTGCTGTTCCTTAGCCCTTTTATTACCCTGGTCAAGGTCAGAGGAGAGACTTTAGGGAACATTTCTTCTTCCCATCTTCCACTTAGCTCGGCCAGATGTAACCTAGTGATGGTTGCTTTGGGTGGGGAATTAATCCTCTTTTGTTGCTCAAATGATTACCCCAAAATGGAACCTTTGATCAACCTCCCCACATTCACTTTATATCCCTTTAGAAGGGCATATAATATGATGGTTTCTTGCTCCCCTGCTGAGCCTGAGTATTTATAGTAGGGACTATGACTAATCTTTATAAATTAAACCAAACCTTTGCTTCTTGCAGGGACCCTCTGTTTATAGCCTTATGTGGGTTCTTATGATTTATCTCCCATTTTCCCTTTCCAACTGTTAGCAGATTTACAATCTTTTCGCAGTCTGGTTTCAACTGGCTTTGAATTTGAGCCATGTTTAGCTCCATTTCAGCAAACATCTCATTGATCTTCTTATGCCCAAAAGGAACCCATACTCCTCGCACATATACAGAGTCATCCCTCATTTCCACCATATTCGAGTAAAACTTTGCAGCAAGAGTAGCAAAACCAGGTGCCTTGTGCTCACAAAAGAAGTTCTAACCCTTCTTTTCTATTATTTCTGAAAAAGGGGAAATAAACTTACCATATCGCCTCTCACTGATGAAACCCTTATCAGCAAGTTGTTTTTCCCATACAGAACGAGCCTTGGCAGAGAAGAATGCCCTTTCCTTTTCTGAATTTGCGTCTTCATTATGACTCACTAATCTAGGTCTTTTTGGCCTCCTCCTTTCCTCAACTGGTTGTTCCATCTCAGGTTGAGACTCTGGTTCCTCAGTTGGGATACTCTCTGTTTGAGGTTCTTGATGAACCTCTTCTTCCCCTTGAGTATACTTATTCATCATTTCACTGAGGTTGGAGACAAGATCCTGGTTTTCTGCCATCGATGAGATTTTGAAATTGGGTTTTTATTTGTTTGAATATAGGGTTTTAGATCATGATGAGAGGAAGAATGAAAATTTGGGTGGGGATCACGAATGAATTGAAGTATTGGGAAGAGATTGGTTGTTCACCTTCAAGCTCTTTTATTTATGGGTTCAATGATATCCTTGTCTTATGGAATGTCGCAACATTTATTTCTAGGCCACAACACTAACTGTTAATAATAAACATCGCATTTAATGTCGTGACGCCTCAAACAGAATGTTAAAACCAACAGTTAATGTAGTTTAAACAAATTCTTGTCGCGACTTACTTAGGTTTGTCGCAACAACAAATGTGGTCTTTAAAAATAAAATTGATGTCACGACATACCTTCCTCTTTCTTCAGTTATTCCTAGTCGCGACCTAATTTCTACTGTCGCAACACCATGTCTTTCAACAGTCATCTAGATTAACAACACTATTGCAACCCAACAATTAGGTCGCAACCCTAGTAGCAACTAAATTCTATGGCGACATAAAGAATTGTGTTGTGACACAAAATTTTCTTAGATCTCATTATATCAATTCAAAACTTTGTCACGGCTAAATTGTCAAGTCGCGACCTAGAAAATTTTCAGGTCTCGACAAAAAGTATTTTATTCCCAGTTTCCTACAACTCCTATTCTTCTCTGATTGACTCAAAAATTTCATTCAATTCACTCAATGCATACTTGTAAAAACACGTATAACATTGAGAATCTGATTCAGTATGAACAATTCATCTTCATCATTTAAATATTCAACGAATCAACTCAACTAAGCTAATATTCACTAAAGTTCGAAAATCAAATTCCCCCAAACTTCAATCATGCATTTTCTAAAAAGAATTAGTTAGAGAGCATAATACTTCCCCTTGTAGTATGAGTATCATCTCTTGAGTTAGAGATTCATCTTTTTATTGTGAGAGACTCATTTACCATAGCCTTCACTGATGCAAACACCAAAAAAAAAAAAAAAATTTAACGATAAAGCAACACAAAAGTCTAACTAAAACACTTGGAAATTTTAAACAATTTCATTGACGCTATGAAACATAAAAAATAAACTATTGTATGGAGGTTGCCTCCGGCCATTGCTCGATTTAAAGTCTGCTTGGATTCTTGCTATGATTCTCTTGTCTGTTAAATTCTTCTTTAGCTAGAACTTTGAAATTAGTCTTCAATTATTTTCCCTCAGTAATACTTTAATCTCGACCATTCACTTTAAATTCTTCTCCAGTACTTGTTTTCAATGTCAACGCCCCAGTGTGTTGTCGCTGCGTATAAGGACCACTGTTTGATTTCAGCTTTCCTAGAGCTTGAGTTTATAAGTCTGAGTTAAAAAATAGGACACAAATCTCCCTGCCCTAAAATTCCCTCTCAAAATCTTGATCATACCATTTCTTTGTTTTTATCTTTGTAAGTGGCATTTATCATAAAAGCAGTTTCTCAACTCTTCCAATTCATTCCGTTGGAATGTCTTTCTTCCTTAACCTTTGAAAATCAAAATTCAATTTCTTGATATTTTATAGCCTTGTATTCCAATTCGAGGAGGTGACAAAGGTTGCAAAAGACAATTACGTGTGGGGACATTCCAATGAGAGTTTCTGTCACGTTCCTATAAGCCCCGCAAATAAATCGTCAAGCACAGAGGCTGATCTTTTATGACCTGGAACTTACGAGTTTTTCAAGAATTTTCTTTATCTCCCTATTGGAAATTTCAGCTTGCTCATTTTTTTAGGGATGATAAGTCAAACTCATTATGTGTTTGATTCCATACTTGCTCATGAGTTTCTCAAACACCTTGTTTGCAAAAGTAGCTCCCTAGCCAAAGCATGATAGTTACGGGTGACCTAAATCTACTCAAATATTTCTACATAAGAACCCCCTGACTGTATTAACATCATTTTGGGACAAGGAGTTGTGCTTCCACCATTGGATCATAGTCCCATGACTAGGAGTATATCTGATTCCCAAATTAAGATGGAAAAGGCCCCATGAAATCTATTCCCCACATCAAAGTTGCTACGAGATACCTTGAGGGCATTTCATGTCTTATGCTGATACTTCATTCTCTGGCATTGATCACAAAGTTTTACCCAGTCAAAACAATATTTGAATATGGTAGGCTAATAAAAACTTGATTGGAGAATTTTATGGACTGTTTTGTGTCCTACAAAATGTCCTCCATATGGTGATGCATGACATTCATATAAAATTTTGCCTTGTTCACTTTCTGGCACACACCTCCTGATTATCATATAAGCTCTTCTTTTGAATAATTAAGATTATCCATATATAGAATTTGTTATCGGAGTCCTTAACTTCTTTCTCTGTGGCGAATTATGGTGGCATAACTCCGCAAACTAGAAAATTTACAATGTCGGCATACCGGGGTAATTGGAATGTATTGGAATATGCTCGTCTGGAAAGGGTTTTCTTAATTGATCCACTTTCCTTTTACATTAGTTTTTCAACTCTTGACAAATGATCGGCTATCACATTTGTCACTACCTTTCTTGTCCTTGATCTCAGATCAAATTCTGCGATAACAATTACCCATCACGATCGGTCTTGGCTTAACTTCTTTCTTTGTCATCAAATATTTAATTGGACATGATCGGTATGGATAATGTTATGGGATCGATATATATGGCCTGAATTTTTCATGCAAATACCATGGCGACATCTCTTCCATTAGTTGAGTAGTTCTCTTGAGCTTTATTGAAGGTTTCTTTGGCATAGTATATGACCACAAACATTTTGTCAATTCTTTGTCCCAATCGGCTCCGTTGCATAGTCAGCATGCTTACATAATATCAAATTCCTTATTCAATCTAAGTTTGGCCATGATAGGAGCTTGACTAATGCGGATCGATTTCTTCAAATGAAGATTGAGGGATTCATCGAATTAAATTTGGTATCCTTCCAATGATACACATAAAGATCTTGCAATTTTGAGAAGTCACTGATAAATCTTCCTATAAAATTGGGGATGTCCCAAGCTTCTTATTCCATAGCATTGTAGGTGGAAAAATAGTCTTTATGATGAAACCTTTAGCTTAGTCAGCTGATCTAGCTGCTTGAAATTACGTGCTTGAGGACAATGCTTCTGTTACTATAAAATGACATTTTCCCAATTCGAAAGCTAAATTCTTGTCTGGTACCTAAAATGCGTCCCCGAATTTTCTGACCTTTGCTCAGCTGGATCCATAGGCGTAGAAGTCATCCATGACTATCTTCATAGCCTCCTC
Source organism: Tetrastigma voinierianum (assembly GCA_016808115.1). NCBI lineage: Eukaryota > Viridiplantae > Streptophyta > Magnoliopsida > Vitales > Vitaceae > Tetrastigma > Tetrastigma voinierianum. The sequence continues at coordinate 87,998 of JAEQBH010002291.1, read as the reverse complement.
TGCCAAATTTGAGAACATAAACATCATGCATCTTTGAAATGTAGCAAGAGCATTGCATAGCCCCAGTAATTCTTCTAAAGCAAGGTACCATAAAAGAGCGTGAAAGTAGTTTTCTCCTGGTCCTCAAGTGCAATAGGAATTTGGTTATATCCAAAATACCCATAAAGAAAACATAACTGAGGGTGTCCTGCCAATCTATCCAACATCTAATCAATGAAAGGTAGAGGAAAATGATATTTCCTTATTGTAGTATTTAATTTTCTGTAATCTATACATACCCTCCATCCTGTCACAGTTCTTGTAGGAATAAGTTCATTCCTTTCATTTCTGATCACAATGAATCAACCTTTCTTTGAAACCACATGAACTGGGCTAACCTAAGGGTTGTCTAATATTGCATAAATAAAACTTGCATTTAACCATTTCAGCACTTCCTTTCTTACAACATCCTTCATCACTGGATTTAGCCTTCTTTGGTGTTCAATTGAAGTTTTTTCATTATCATCTAGCAGGATTTTGTGCATGCAAATAGAAGGGCCAAATGCCACTTTGAGATCTTGATTGACTGACAATTGCCATGTATTTGTAGAATCTTTAACAACTTTTGTTCTTCATCTTTTGTCAATGCAATTGATATAATCATTGGTTTTGCCTTTTCTGGCTCTAAGAAAGCATACTTCAAATGACTAGGCAATTCTTTCAATATCAACCCCTTTGTACTTGTTTCTTGCTTTCGATTCTTTCTTTTCCTTAACATGATTTTTCTTTCTTTATTTTCAATCAAACTCAAGGCATTTACATGTATTCTGGCCCCGGAATACGGCAATTAAATCAACACTCTTAAGATCTTTGGAAAATCATCTCATTTCATTGATAGAGTGCTGGATATTACAATCAAAGTTCAGTTCAAGACTGATGGGACTAATGTTATCTACAACCATACAATTTTCCTTATCAACATCAGACTGTGCTAATTTCCCACTCTCAGGGTAAGCTCACCCTTCTATACATCGATCAGTGCATCTCCAGTTGCTAAGAAGGGTCTTCCTAACAACAGAGGAACTTGTGTGTCCTTTTCCATTTTCATGACAACAAAATCCACAGGGAAAATGAATTTCCCTACCTTGACAATACATCCTCAAGGACTCCTTACGGTTATACCATTGACTTTATCAACCATTTGCGGAGTGTAATTGTTGTCAGATAAGTTCCCCCGAACTCAACCTTTGTACAAGGCGATAAGGGTATCAGAGTTGATGCTAGCACCTAAGTCACACAGCTTCTTGAATTCATATTTCTCGATAGTGAGGAATGGTAAAATTTACCGGTCTTTCATCTTAGCTAGTAGGCTCTTTGAATAAGCGCACTACATGTTAGTTAGCTCCACCCTCCTTCCTCGCTTAATTTTCTTCTTTTGCTCGAGTATATCCTTTGAATTTGGCATAGTTTAGATTTGAGTTATAGCATATGAAGGGAATGATAATTTCTATCTTCTTGAAAATCTCAATTTGAAAAGCGTCCTCATGCTTTTATACGAAGTCTTTGTGAATTGAATAAGGTGTGTCAGAGCTTGAGCCTTCTCTTTCTGTTTTTGTTCATAATTTTTTCCAAGCTACTCAGTATGCACTTTATTCTCGGTTACACGATCCACTCCTAAATTGTTCAACCCTATTTTCTTTTCAGTTTCTTTCTCATCTTCTTGCTCGGACACTTTCTTTTCTTGTTTCTTTGTTGCTCACTTCATACCACTCCTCGGTTAATTTGCCCTTACAATCTCTTGGATTCTTCTAGGTGTCACTAGGGAAGCATCCTTCCCAGTGCAGTTTTGCAAGGTTAAGGCGGTACCCTTGACACAATGTTTCGAGCTCTTAAGTGAAGCAATTAGTGTTTGCTTGAAATTTTTGTGGTAGTTTAAAGTTTCCAACTACGACAAATTTTTGTTCATGGAGGATTTAAATGATAATTTTTGTGTGAATTGGCATTTGCTCCTTAAAAGGATTGAGTCCTCTTTTTGACTTTGATATTGTTTCTATTCTCTCCTTATTCTTTCTTTCTTGCTAAAACCTTAGTGGATTATACCCTTATGAAAATTTTGCCCATGTCTTGGGCCTGTAGTCACTCCTCCACCTTATGAGAAGTTCTCCTTGGCTCCTCGATCTTTGGTGTATACAGTGTCTGACAAGTTAGGGTTCAAACTTGATGTTAGCTTCTTTGTTCATTCAAATACTTGGCCTTCGACTTGATAGGGATCTCGTGGTGGTCCCTCAACACTTCTGATTCCATCTCTTTCATTTTGCTCAATTTCATGAGCATAGTACATTATTTTCTCTGATTTCCCGACTGTGCATTATTTGCATCAAGTTTTGCTTCATGATAATTTTATTTAGCTCATTGGCCAACTCCTTGTTCTCTTATTTGTTCGTAGAGATTCGGATGGACTTTCGTGTTGCATTTGCTTTGAATGCCCATCAAGCGCCTTGCCTCCTGCATTTTAAGCTTAAATGCCCCATGAGGACATCCTCTTCCAACAACCTTGTACCTTTCCCAAGCGGTATACAAGCTTTCATCTCCCCCTGTTTGAACATAATGATCTCCCTTCTTCTTTCAGATGTGAGGGATGGGGGAAAAAAAATGCCAAGTTAAGTGATTAGTGCCCAAATAATGCTATTTTGAACCCTGGTTATTGGAGATTTTGAGCACTTTTTGTGTACTAATCAACGATTAACCGGTTGCACATTGAGTCCGGCTATACTACTAATGTCGCATTTTATGGCTATTTTGTAATTTTTGCAAGCTAAACTATAAAATTATTAGTCGACTCAAGCATGAAGAATCGAGTTGAACTTCAGTCATTACTGAATCGAAACCAGAGGAAAGAAGCGAAACAGAAGAAAATGGGCCATTTGCAAAATTTTGCAAGGTTGTGAAAAATTCCGTAGTGTAGAATTCATGATTCAATTTTGCAAACTTGCTTCAAATCTTTATTGATTGACCCCTGTTTGACCATCTTTTTTGTGATTTTCCTAAAATACCCTTCGTATAATAGTGGTATTCCATGTATTTTGGTAATTTGCTTGATTTGGGAAATTTATATTAGCCCATTTATTACTTCTTTGTAAAGACATCTCTTTCGTGCGCAATTATCCTGGAGAACACAGGCGGGTTGCTCAACTGCTTTCTTTCTCTCATTTTCTCTCATTTTCTTTTCCCACTGCTTTCTGTTGCGAACACCCCTTGCGGATGACAACTCAAGGGATGGTTGGCTAAATACTATCCTTGAAGAGGAAGGCTCTTGGAAGGAAGGGTTTGCTAGGGTTCTGAGGGTTCTCACGAGTTTCAATAGAATGGCTGTTGTCATTTTATGTGTCTCCTTCAATCTTAGGTTTAAATCCCTTATCGCCATCTTGAATGACTTTGTACTTTGCAATCTTTAGGGTTAAGTGGATGTATTGTTGAATCCACTTGAGATTCATTAGTGCCATTTATTAGTTACTATAAGGTGGGTGAGGAGATAAAGTTTACATTGTTGAGACCATAAATGCTCGATAAATACCATCTTCAGAAAATTATTAGGGTTCAGTTTTTAGTGTCAAATGAAGATCCGGTTCGGGAAATGACTATAGGTCATCCTCCCCAACGCGAGGAAAGGGACCCAAGGACCCCTCAATTACCTTAGGACCTCAAACCTAGTGCTTAGTGCTTGAGAGTTCTTTTCATTTACTTCATTTAATTTTTAGTGCAAACTACATCCCACATCCTTTGTTTGGCACCTTGAATCAAGTGAAATTCACCTTTTTGAGCCAACTATTAGTCACTTGAAGAAAACCCATCCCATGTGTTCGACCTAAGGCCTTTATCTGGTGGCTTCATGCTCACGGTAGTAGGAGGTTTAGGTTTATAAATATTTTTTATTCTGAGCACCAAATCTCTAACCTCTACAACATTTGCCCGCGAACCAAATGGCGTCGTTGCCGGGGATGGTGCCTTAGTGCATTTGATGAGCTGTTGAACAATTGTGATCATAAATCCCGCAAGTATTGGTGGCTTTCTCTTTTTTAAATGCAGTGGGTTCGGCTGTAGGTTGATTAATTTTATATTGTCCGTACACATTAGTTTTTTTAACGATAACCTTTTTTGGTAGCCTTGCTTTTTTTCTTGTTGGTGTTTGTATTGTTGTTCATATGGGGGTTATGCACCAGGATGGGAACTGACGGGTAGGATTGGAAAGAATTAGTGCGAGAGCAAGCTGATGAGCTTGAGCCGGTGATCGGATGGAGCCTCCACGAGGAGTAAGTAGAGCGGCAGGGGTATGGGAATCCCGATGCATATAGGTCACGGGGACCACATACATCATGGTGAGTGCTCCCTCATATTATGCCCCCACGGAGACATGATTGTCGGACCTTGTTGTGCTCTACTCCCCACTTACCACGGTATGGAGAGTGAGAACCCCTACTCACACATCCGGGAATTTAAGGAAGTCTACAACACCTTCAAAGAGGATGCTTCCAATATGGATTTGATGAGGCTGAAGTTTTTCCTGCGAGATCTGAAGGATAAGGCAAGATTAGGCTTAACTCACGGTAGGGGACCATTCAAGTGGACATAAATGCGGTGAGTTCATGAAGAAAATTTCTCTACACATAGAACCGCTTGATGCGAAGAGGCAGATTTGCAGATTGCATTATGAAAATGAAATTTTACCGATCTTTGGGAAGGTATTTAAGAAACATCAATGCCTATCCTCACCAGTGGCCTTGACACATGGATGCTAGTCGATCCCATTTTTATGAGGGAATGTCCTGCTATGTAAACTTGATTATTAGCGACTATGTGTGGAGGGCACTTCATGGCTCAAGAATCCAGGAAGAAACGTGGACTTCCTAAACTATGTGAGGCATCTAAAGCAGGATGGAGCAAACCCCAGTAGAGAGGATGAGGCTCACAACCGGCTTCGAAGGAGGCATGTATTTCTTCATGGAGGGGCGTGGAAATGAAGGCAAAGCTATCCACCTTCGAGAAGAGTTGGAAGAGCTTGGAAATGAGAATCAACATGAGGTACGACGTGGCTGAGACACATGTGCTGCCCAACTAGCTTTGCTTCATTTGTCACTCTACCGAGCACCAAGGAGAGCATTGTCTAACTATTCCTTTAATGAGGGAGATGATAGCTGAACAAGCCAATGCTACAAACCACCAGCCAATGCCTCATATAGCAACACATATAATCCCAATTGGAGGAACGTCCTAACCTCTCTTGGAATCCAAAATCTCCAGCATATGTACCCCTTGGTGCACAGCAGCAATATGGTTCTTCATCTCAACCACAGCTACCACCATCCTCATCTCCGATTGAGCAAGCTATAATGAATTTGAGTAAAGTGGTGGGAAATTTTGTAGACGATGATAAATCTCGAAGCCTTAGAGGGTCGTCTGATAGAAGGCACAGCGAACTTGAGAACCTGATTACGTCTTGTCAAGTGGACAATGCATGATGTCGATTTCTAGGTTAACGAGCCGGCCAGTGCGAGAAAAGAGTTCCCTCTCAGGACACGACCCGATCCTAGGGAGTGCATGAATTGAGCTCTTACAGCTAGCGGCCAGGATAGATGAAGTCAAAGCAGTGATCACTTTGAGAAGTGGAAGGAGGTTGAAGCGACTGTCCCCAGACCGGCGGGGAATTAGATAAGAGGAAAGGAAATGACCCGAGAAAGATTGTGATTAAAGAAGATACGATGAAGAAAGGCACACCTCTACCTTTTTCCTCGAAAACCTTTAAAAGCGAAAGGCCATCAACCAGGCTGAGATTCTAAAGTGCTAAGGTAGGTGAAAGTCAACATCCCCCTGCTAGATATGATCAAATAGGTTCCAACTTATGCAAAAATTTTAAAAGACTTGTGCATAGTGAAGAGAGGGTTAAATGTTGATAAGAAGGCCTTCCCCAGTGAACAAGTCAATGCCATTGTGTCTGAAGACCCGAGTGAAATACAAAATTGAATTTGTCCCTACCATCTGTGAACATCGGGAACTTGTGTAGAAAAGGCATTGCACTGGGCTTGGGACGATCCTTTGCTCCTTATTGATTATCTGGCTTAATTTGGGTTTGGGAGAGCAAGCCCACCACCATCACATTGTCCCTAGCGGGACGGATCCGCAAAATCGAGGAGCCTTTATGGAGGATGTGTTGATACATGTAGACAAATTCTACTATCTTGTAGATTTTGTTGTGCTTGATATAGAGCTAGTTGTAGTGGGAGCTAATTATGTGCCTATAATCCTTGGAAGACCATTCTTAGCCACCTCCAATGCGATCATCAATTGCTGAAATGGAGTTATGCAACTTACATTCGATAACATGACTTTGGAACTCAATATCTTCCACTTTAGCAAAAAGCATATGCAACCAGTAGAAGAGGGTCTAGAGGAGGTTTGCATAATTAACACTATTACGGAGGGGCAGAGTTGACGATACTTGATTGCGAAGGATGTCTTGATTGAGGTTATCAGTTGTTTGAAGACTTGCGGGGAACCCCAGGCTTTTATGTCTTTGTACATGGGCCATGGAGAAAAATGAAGAATTCTACCTTTGCAGTTGAGGAAGGAACGATGAGCCTCGAAGTTGGATCTCAAACCCACTGTGGAATTAAGTATATACTTAGAAAGAAAATGGCTTGATATCCGGTTATTTATATCCTCCTGCTGGTAGCTGCTGAGGAAAACGATTTGCTAGACATCCTCGGGGAGAACAAGTAGGTTATTAGGTGGAAGAATCTTTGATTTGAAGGTCAGCCCTTTGGTTGCACACCACATCTATTTAGAAGAAGAAGCGAGATCGGTCGGTGATGTAGATTGGATGTCTCCACATACGTAGTAGTGCGTGGAGGTTTTCTTAAAAATTTACTTTGTGGCATCATATGCCCCACGTATCGATACTTTGGGTGAGTCTAACTCAGGTTGAGCCAAAAATCTGGGGTGACTACTGTGCGCAATGAGAAAGGAAAGAGGTGCCCACCCGCCTTACTACAGGTTGGAGGGTATGCATTGATTACAAGAGGTACAGATAGTGACAAGAAAGATCACTTCCCATTACCTTTTATGGATCGACTCTGAGAGAATTTAGGCACCCACTTCTCTTGCTTTTTGGATGGTATTAGCTGAAGTGCTTTAGTTGAAATTGTTCACGGAGGATGAAAAGACCACTTTCTGTCCATTTAGGACTTGTGCTTACAGGAGAATGCCCTTCGGCCTGTAACTGTAATGCCCTACCACATTCGGAGATGCATGCTTAGTATCTTAGGTGATTTGTGGAGCGCCTTATGAGGTCCCATGGGCAACATTGAGTATATGGAGGAGTTTGAAGAATGCTTGATCAACCTAAGCATCACCTTAGGTGCATTGAGAAATTTTGGTGTAACTGGAAAAGTGTCATTTTATGATCACTTGAAAGTGGCTTGCTGGGACATATCATATCGACAAAGGAATTTGGGTTCCAATAAAGCGAAAATTGAGCTCAATTTCAAACTCCCCTCTCCCACAAAATGTGAAAGGCGTAAGTGAATTCCTTGGACATCAGTTTCTATAAGAGGTTCATCAAGAACCTCGAAAATTGCCAAACCTCTTTCTGATGCTGAAAAGGATGCCGAAATAATATGCATGGGATGATGAGTGCCAAAGGAGCTTTGAGGAGCTCAGAAACATAGCTCACTACACGATGAGTGAGAGCCCCAACTGGAAGTTACCTTTTGAGGTTGCCTTAATGCGATGCAAGTGATATTGCCATTGGAGCCGAGTTCTCTCGATCAAAGAGAAGAAGAAACATTATGTGGTATACTATACAAGCAAAACGTTGAATGAAGCCCATAGAGGAATTATACCTGCGAAGAAGCTTTGCTGGCTTGCATGCATGCCTTGGACAAATTTCGTGCATACTTGGTAGGGTCGGACATCATAATCTTCACAGACCATTCGGCTTTAAAGTACCTTCTCACCAAGCAAAATGCCAAGGCTAGGCTTATTAGATGGGTTCTCTTCCTTCAAGAATTCAAGCTACAAATCAAAGATAAAAAGGGAGTGGAGAATTTTGTTGCAGATCATCTCTCGCGACTAATAATATCACCTGACACTGCAACCCTCAATCAATGACGAGTTTCCTGAGGAGTCCCTGTTGCTAGTAGAAAGCCCATGGTATGCTCATATTGCAATTTCTTGAGTAACGAGGAGAATTACCGTTAGTGGAGCCTGAGACGGGAAGTTCTTCTTTGCAAAGATTCATTCCAACTATTGGGAAGAGTCACTCTTGTTCAAATATTATGTTGATCAGATAATTAGAAGATGTGTGCCTGAGGAAGAACAACAAGGAATACTCAGTCACTGCCATGAGAGTGCATGTGGAGGTCATTTTTCTTCCTAGAAGACTTCCATGAAGGTGCTCCAATCTGGGTTCTATTGGCCTTATCTCTTCAAGGATGCCCACAACGTATGTCGTGCATGCGAAAAATGCCAAAGACTAGAGGAAGATCTCGCGATCACATGATGACCTTAAACTTAATTTTAGTAGTTGATTTATTCGATGTTTGGGGCATCGGCACATGGAACCGTTCGGTCCTTGGAAACATATACATATTAGTGAGGGTTGACTATGTGTCTAAGTGGGTTGAAGCAATTCCATGCAGAGACCAGCAGACCACAAGGTGGTATTAAAATTCTTGAAGGAAAACATATTTTCAAGATTTAGGGTCCCCAAGGCCATAATCAGTGATGGAGGTTCACACTTTTGCAACAAACCTTTTGAGAACCTCCTAGCTAAATATGGTGTAAAGCACAAAGTGGCCACCCCTTACCATCCTCATACTAGTGGTCCAAGTTAGGCTGCTTGAGAGGGGAAATCAAGACCATATTGATGAAAGTGGTGAACTCCAATGAGAAGGCTGAGTACTCTTAATTTGCTTTGGACTCCTGTGGGCATACATACTGACCTTGAAAGACCATTCTTGGAGATATCGCAGTATCTCTGGTTATGACAGCACCACTGCCTATAGGTGAATATAAGGCATGGTGGGCCATAAGGCGGAACTTGGATTTAGGAAGAAGTGAAAGCTAAAAGGGTCCTCGACATCTGATGAATTGGAAGAATTGTGAAACGATACCTATGAACTCTGAGAATTGCAAAATGATTTAAGAAATGGCATGATCAAATAATAGCCCTCAAAACTTTCAAGCATGGGGACCAAGTATTGTTGTATGATTCGAAGCTCCACCTCTTCCCGGGCAAGTTAAGATGGATTGGTCCATTCATCATCCATCAAGTTCATCCTAATGGATCAGTGGACTTGCTCAATTCCAAGGACAACATGGTATTCAAGGCCAATGGGAAGAGGCTAAAGCCCTATGTAGTATAGTTCGCAGCAGACAAGGAGGAAATCCCCCTCCTTGATCCTCCTTGATCCTCCTTGAACCTGAAAGGCTACCTGAGTGCATGTGGTTTTTGCAGAGACTCAGAAACCACTCCAAATTTTGTTGAATTTTTGTTTCTCCTATTTTAAGTTTTATTTGTAATTTTACATAATTTCCTCAATCTTAGCTTAGTTTTCTTTGTAATTTTTCTCATTTTCATATGCACATTCTTATAATTTTTGGTATGTTTGCATGTGTGAAGGTAGATTTGTGTTTGCATGGTTGAAATTTGAAGGTTGAAAATTTAAGCGACCTACAAAAAATTTATTTGCTGATTTCGTCTCTTCGATTTCCTGTCTCTTCATCTCCCTGCATCTCTTCGTTTCTTGAACCCTACCATAAATTTCCCCATATTTTTAAACCTAGTTTTTAGTGCCCATTTATGGACGCTAATTAACTAACCCTTTCACCTTCCCCGATCCTACATATAAACCCGAAGGCACTTTTTCTTTTCTTCTCATTTCATTTCCTTTCCTAAAGAAAGAAATCCTTGACCTCACGTTCCTCCATATCAGGACATTCCGAGCATGGCCAAGACAGCGGTGGAGCCTGACCGAGGCCTCGTGTGCGCGACGCTTCTTCTCGCCCACTGATGTGTAGCGCTACATCTCGGTGCCAGCCTTGCGATCACTGGCTGCACTATTTGAGAATGCTAGCCTTTCTTAGTGAGTCATACCCTCCTCATCTTTGTGGCAGTTGTTATTCTTGCCCACTGTTCCTACTACTCTTGCTTGTAGTGTGATACACAGAGTTGGGCCTGCTCCTCCATCTCCTCCTCTTGCGACCATCAAGAATTACCTTGAAGGGCCGGACTTGAACTCAGGCCCGAGTCATCCAGTTCAGGCCCAGGCCCATTCCTTACGATCGGGGGACTGATGACTTTTCCCTGGATATGTCTCCTGCTTCTATTATCCAGCGTCCCATCTTCCATTGCGGCCCCATTACAGGCAATTCAGATTGTAGTACCAGGGAAGTGCACAGTGAAACATATTATGATTTTCTAGCTTTTGCTGCCGATCCTAAGCTCAGAGATTCCATGAGGCTTATGTAGCGGTACTCCCTGGAGCCTTTTATAACCCCGTGTCGATTTTTCTACCCTCGGGTGGTCATTGAGTTCTACCATACTATGACATCCAAGTGAGTCCCCCATCCTACTGTCATCCACTTCTCCATTGATGGTGTGAGGACACTTCGGCCTTGAGCATTCTGGTACATTCAACTTCTAATTGTTCTGGCCAACTCGGTGACTCTGAACTATAGCCCACCCCTCGCCTCGGGAGATGGTTCTGTTATCTAGAGGCGTAATAGCGGGATGCATCCTTTTAGACGGCTCACAGGTATGCTCATATCAACCATATCTGCGGTCGACCTCTTCCCATCTAACATATCGTACGACGAATGAGATATTTTAGGCTCTATATCGCATATCAGGGGTTTTAGTTCAGCCTGTTGAGCTTTTCATAACCTCATTATTCCCTTTTGAGGGCTGATGTCCATAGTAGGAACGACACAGGTGATTCCATACCTCACATTCGAGGCTACTATGTCAGGTGTTGGAGCATATAGGTTTTCCTGCGAGGCCACAGATTAGGCAGTCGAGATTGCGAGGCCGTCCTTCTTGTTGACAAGAGTGGCGACACGCCGCGTGCTCGACACCTCATCGGGACCTGGCTCATCATAGAGGATGGGGCCCCGGTTGCACCATCGCGGCTCCGGCGATCTTTGCTCCATTACATCGCCGACATCCTCGCACCTCACAGTGCTGGCTCTCTGACGTCGATTAGACTGGTCATCCAGGGCGCCACCATCGCGGTATATCTCCCATATCCATAGATTTTCTCACTGGCCATGGATGAAGTCGCACCTTCTCAACTAAGTCGGCATCTTTTGCGTGCCAGCGCGACTTTAGTTGAGGAGGATGACCATAGAGGCTGGTACGGAACCACGGCCTCATGCGATTAAGAGTCACTTGGGCTACCTCCTATCTCTCCCATCGATACGCCGGCCTCTTCGGATCATCCTCCGGTACCGGTAATAGCCACCCACCTAGCACCCTCTACAACTGTTCAGATATGCTAGCATGTTGACGTGATTCTCTCTAGCTTCATCGCGACTCCTCGAGCCGACCGGGCAAAGATGACATCCGCGATTTGCTCTGCGAGGAGGTAGCACTTCCTTCTCTAACCAATGAGCTGATTGAGGACAATGTGACATTTAGTTGGGGAGAAGTTAGCGAGAAGGAAGTGGCTTTTACATTTATGTTCTTCTCTTATTTTGAAAATGAAGTCCATTTGTTTTGTTCGTTGGCTTCTTTGTTTGTTTTAGTTGTGAAGGTACATTAGTTTCTTTTTGTAAAAGTAGAAATATAGTCATATCTCTTTTATACTTATCATCACGACACAATTATAGTTTCAAAATTACACCCCATTTTTTTGTGTTTTGTTTACCTTGTAGTTTGAAAAGTTGAAACATTGTCCAATTATGTTGATGTTAGATTAGTTCCATGCCTAATTGGTGAATGTCGGTTGAATGCCACATTCTTTCGACCTTTTAACCCGCTCTAGCTAACCACCTTGTGCACATCGGGTTTCAATAGTAATTTGAAAAGAGTCTAGCCTCCTAAATCTTAAGCTTGACCTAGTTTTATTTACCACCTTTAATAAGTTAAGGACCCCAGTGAAAGAAGGCGATAGGTCTTAAAATAAAAGAAGTGAATAAAAAAAAGAAAAAGAAAAGAAAAATTTGCAACTTTGCCTTGAAACAGAAACACGGTCAAGGGAGTATATAATCTTTAAAGCAAGTTACTTACTAAGCCAGCTGGTTGGAAGCTCTGGAACTTAGTGCTCGCTACCGCGGGTGAATAAAGCGGAGTTAGCGAGTTGTAGGTGATAGAGTTTCAGAAATCATTTGAAGTCAAGGTGAAACACGAAGAGTTAGTGGTTAGAAAAATCCTTATGACTTGATGCCCTAAGCCTTAAGTGGGTACGGGAGTCATCATTGGATCCAGATTACATGGACTTTGGTGAGTCGAGTTCCTCGACATTGCACCCTACCTGACCGCAAAAATGAATTGTGGAATAAGAGTGGGTCTGATACATTTAAGGTGGTTGAGTGTGTGCTAGGTTATTGGCAATGGCTTGGTTGAGGAAGTGCGGTTGACGAGTTTGTGTTGAAACTAATCATATAAACACTTAGATTTTGGTGGAAGTTCTAGGTTGTAATATCTCCACCAGCTCTTCCTATGTGTTAACTGAGCCATATGGCAATGATTCAAACCATGTGGCTGTAATATCTCTCAAAGAGAAAGGAAAGAGTTGTAGCTTGGATCCTTACGGTCTCCATGCATTTAGTTTAGCGTGTTGGCCATCTAAGGAATGCGCCCATTTGCTCATTAGGATCTTCGGTAGGATGGCCTGTAAATTGATTCCCTAATGTACCATGGTGATCAATGCTGGTTTCAGCTCAAAATTGTTAGCCTCTATAGTAGGTTGTCTAACTGCAGAGTATTCTTCTTGGATAATTGGTCTCCAGAAATCCTCCATTGTATCTTGCATCGGAGGCCTTTACTGTTGCTATTTCTTGATCAACTATCTGACCCATTCTTTCATCTTCCATAATTGTTGTTTCTGCACTTCTGACCTTCCTTAAGTTCCTCAATGTTCTTTCAAATCAAATTATCTAAGAAACGATCACGATTAAGCTACATTGCATGAAATAACTTCTGAAATGGAAATATCTTGAGATTAAATGGAATCGATGAGTATTAAAATCATACTCCTCCTTTAAGCTCTCTAAAGATGAGTAGCTTATGTAGCCAACGCTATCAAACCGTTTTGTGAATTTCTTTTTTATAAAATAAGAAAAATGTCAATTAGCATTTCTCTCTTTTGTCAAAATATTGATTTTGTCAGGTAGCTACAAATCAAGCCAGAAAGCGCCATAAAACTTGTTTTACTGTGAATATGAATAAACCCTTCCAAAATTTTATACACTCCTCTTTGGAGCCTTACAATTCCCATGCGGTTGTACCAAAACTAGAGTTAAGTTGTTTAAAAATTAGAAAAAATGATTTTATGTTCTTGAAATTATAAATGGGTTTAGTCACAAGACAACTACAAGTGCAGTCATCGCAGTAAAGGAAGTAAGTCAAATATCATTCTCTCGAGATTAATGAATTTTAAAATCCTTCACCCTAACTACTTTCGAGATCTACACTATTTGCACTTCCTTATAGCAGTTTAAAAACTAAGGTTGGAAAGTAAGATTATCACATCTTATATTTCTATGATTAAAAATTAAATTGGAAATAAAAATAAATAAAGCCCCCAGACTGAATCAATTCTACATTTAGAATGAACCTTTGGCAAGAATTGTTGCCAAGTGCAATTTCGACATCATAATATACTGTGACTCTCTCCTGATTCTGGATCTGGATTTGTCAAAGATTCATGATAGTACAACTTGGATTTCTCCTTAACTTCACCAACTAGATGTCCCTGCTTCTTTCAAAAACAGGGATCTAATCAGTTACTTGTATGCAGAACACTCTTTATAAGATCTAGGCATTTTTCTTTTTCAATACTTCATACCCATTTCTTAGGACTGTAGATTTCTTGGTTCCCAGGCAGGTAATTAAAACCTACACAAAATGGTTGATGACTCTTCCTTTAAATATGATGAATTTATCATTTTCCTTGATTAGATCTCAGCTAACACGGGATCAGAATCTTTCAATCAGATCAAAGAGAAATCTCTGATCATTTTAAATTGATAAATAATCCAACTCAACTTCAAACCCTAAGTGAATTAAGAAATTGCTCCAGAAATAACTCTCGAGCTCCTTAGTTCTTCAATAATAGTCTATCATACCCCCAATTTAATACTCCAAGCTCTCAAGAATCTCCATCTCTGTGTCACTTAGAGGGCCTCTTTGAAATCAAAGCATGATACAGTCCTTTGGATGGTATTTGATACTAAGATTGGGAACAATTCAATTCATGAACAACATCAACCAAATAAAGTCCAAATCTAGGAAATTCCCTCTAATTCATACAGAAAAGACTATAACTAACAACATATCCATTCTAAAGTGAATTCTTCTCAAAAAAGCGAATCATAATCGACTTTGGAGTATTGATCAAAGAACCTCACTTTGTAACTATAATAAACTTAAAACAAATGAATTCCATAATTTTATGCGGACCATTGTTAATTCGATGATGGTGGAAAAGAGATTAAATTAATTGATCCAGCTTCAAAATTCAAAATAGATTACTAGTTTAGATCCAAAAGAAAAAAATCGAAACAATTCTATTAATCTATTTTTAAAAATATTCAAGTGAGTCTTCCCACCAATCCCTTAAGTATGCGAGTTCTGAAAAGATGCCTTCTCCTGACGCAAGGACCCTTATTTATACACTTCTAGAAATTGGGCCTGATTCAAAAGCTTCAAGTGGATTTTCCTAATTCAATGGCCCAACTCACTATGTTCAAGTTGCGACCTAAAAGAGCTTGTCACCATTGAGTTGCAATTCTGAGCTTGCTAAGTCTGTCGTGACTTCAATTGCATGTCGCAACATTCTTTGTTTTGTTTTTGGCAATATGGAGTCGCGACCTTATATCTTCTATTACAACACTATTCTTTGTAGCTTTTTCATTAGGTTGTCGCGACCTAGTTTCTTTGTCGCGACTTAATTTATTCTTTCATCCTTGATTCTTATTTGTAACGAGTTTTCGAGTTACGACATGGGCTTGCCTAGAGTTTCTTCTTCCTCTGGAATCCTTTTCCGACATAGATTTCTTTTAGCCGCGTTTAACTTTTGGCTTCACGTCTTTTGTTTCTTTAGGTGTGTGCCATAGCAGAAATCCTTATTTGTCTTCTTTTTCTTAAGCTTTTCTTGAATATTATTTTTCAATTGCGGCAGAGAATTCTCTGTCGCGACCAAGTTCAGTTGCCAGTAGTCTTGACTCTTGTTGCAACCACATTTTCTTGTCTCAAAGTATTTATGTCGCGACCAAGTTTCCATGTCGCGACTTGGTTGTCCTTCCTTTTACTGAGTTTTGTGTCGTGACATAGTTATTATGCCACGACATTATTTTTGTTGTCAGCCAATTTGATTCCTGGTTGCAGCTTCCCTTTTATGTTGCGACATTGCTTAGTTGCCTTCTGCTTTCATTCAGGTTGCGACACACTGCGTGTATTCCTTGTCATGACATACAAATTGGAGTCCACGACCAGGCCCATTTCTTTTCTTGATGCAATCTCTGTCGCGACGCATAAAGGTAGGTCGACGTTATATGTTCTTACTTCTCGGCTGTAATAACCTCATTTTCGATTACAACGAGTTATTTATTTGTTGACTTCTATTTACGGTTGAGCACGGAAGTATGTGGCGTCTAAGTTGTTACCCTTTTCACCTTAGCCCTCGTCATAGTTGCTCAAAACATAGTAGCAACATGATTTAACTGTTTCAGTACTTTTCCATGTCGCTACTTCGAATGATATCTTAATCTTGTATCATGTCGCAACATCGAATTCCTTTGTCGAAACTTGGTGGGTTCATTGTGATCATTCTTTGTATAACATCTTTTTTGTGAGTTGTCTTCTTGCCAGTGTCGACCCGGGATCTTTCTTTGAAGCTTTTATCACATCACCCGGCATCCACATCTTTATTATATTCTTCCCGCCAGCGGTGTTAGTTCTTGTCGCGACCTCGATTCTCTGTCACTACCAAGTTTTGTGCAATCTTCATTGTTTTCTCTCATGACAGATTACAAACATGTTGCGACGTAGTTTAGGCCTTTATCTTGTAGATTTTGTAGCAACATCATCACTCAGGTCGTGACTTAAAAATTGTTGATCTGCTGAATCCCTTGTCGCGATATCAAAGTCTGTCGCGACCTAGCTACCTTAGTCATATTTTTCAAGGTCTTTGTTGTATTTGCCAATTCTTAGTAAAACCTACAAAACATAAATTTGGTAAAGTTTCCATATTTTACGCATAAAATAGCAACACATTGTAACAATGAGTCGAAAAATGGATTAAAAATGATGAGTTTTACCTCATCAGGGACGTAAATAACTTGACCTCAGCACAACTATGTTGCGACATTGCCAAATTATGTCGCGATAGAATTAAAAAAAAAAAAAGACATAAAAATATGTCGCGACATAAACTGCATGCCATGACAAGATGTTGGGTGATAGAGATGAAAACTATGTCGCGATCATAAAGCTACTAATTGGGCAAGAATTTTTGGGGATCCACAATTTGTGCCTAAAAGTGCGTCCCATAATTTGAAAATCTATAAATAGACGCATCTAGGAGCCTTGTGAACAACTTAGCCAAACCCGAGAACTTTTGGGTAGCTGAAGACTCTTGTATATTATTTTTCTTTACTTTAAGGTAGTTTTAAGTTGGCTTTTAGTTAGCTCCTTTTGGGATTGAGCGGTGATACGGGTGTGAAGTTTTAAATTTGTGCACCTATATTACATTTTCACTACTATATGACTTTAATGAATTTGGAAATTTTCTATAGTTCATTTAATTCAGTTCTCTTGCAATTTCATTGAATTTTCCTGAACAGCTAGTCACTGTTAGTTGTAATCTAGTTTTGAAAGATTGAGCACCCATCACAAGTTGGATTGATGTTCATTGCTGTTTTCATCATTTAGAAGATATCCACGATGCGAAATCTTGAATTTATTTAATTGGTAATGATCTGGAAGTTATCTATTCAAAATATTAGTAGCGTGTACCTAGAAAAGGACTGTATCTTGCTCTGATTTCCAGGAAGCCCTCTGAGTGACACATAGACAGAGATTTCTGAGAGTATGGAGCAGTTACTTGAGGGGTATGTTAGACTAATATTATGGAACTAATGAACTCTTAAAAATTCCTTCGATATATCACTAACTTACTCATGGTGTGAGGATAGTTGGATGATGTATCAATTGATAATAGGAGGTTCTCTCCCGATCGATGGAAGGATCTTGATCTGGCGTGTTAGAATCTAATCAAGAGATAGAGAATTTTATCAAGATTCGATGGATGATTACCAATTGGAATTGGAGAAGGCATGGCCTCCTATCTATAGGGACAAGAATTCTTAGGTCCTAAGATTTGGGTGTGGCGAAGTGCTAGAGAAAAAGCACAGATTTTTAGAAGAGTTCTATTCTCACAGTAACTAAAATTAGACTCATGTATCCAAAAGGAATATGGATCTCTAATTAGCAAAATATATGGTTAATGGAGAAATCCAAATTGTACTATAGCATCTTTGACAAGTTAAATTCAAACTAATGGTTGGTATGTTATAAAAATGATGAGAAATTGATAATTGTACGTGATCTAATTTCGATGTTAACTTACCCAGTGAACTTTCCAATCCAACTATTTTAAATTTTTATTATACATAGTTATGGAATTTTATTTAGTTTTACTTTTCTGCTAGTTAGAACCTAACCATTTTTATCTTTGGAGTTCAAATAGCAAGGACCTTGAGTAGATGAGGTAATTGATGTTCAGATTTCTCATCAATCCTTGTGAGAACGATAATTGGACTTAAATCCACTTTTATTACTTAAATAAACATTGCACTTGTAGTGATCTAAACCCAAAACACATTTTTCAATGGAAGCCTTCTAATCCAATGCAAAGAAAGTATTTTATAATTTTGGTCAGTAGTCAACAAGTTTTTGGCACCATTGATACAAGAAATGATTAGTTCTTGGTGGTGGTACCAGAAGTTTGGTACCTACTAACTTCATCATATTTAGTTAAATTAGTCTTAAACTATTAGTCTGTTTTTAGTCTATGTAAAAATCAGTTTAACAAGTATTTGGAGCCGCTGCTAACATCTAAATAGTCTTTGGTGGCTGTGCTAATTACTTGGTAGTTTTGGTCTTCAATCATGTTTTTGGCACCGTTGTCGAGGATTGAAAATGATGAATTTAAATATCAATATTCCAACCAAAGAGAGAATTTCTAATTTGGACCTTTATTTTATCATAAATTTCGAAAATCAAAAAAATAGTTTTTAACAACAATAACTGAGTAAGCTACTAAAATTTTTTAAGAGCTTGGTGGAGCATATTTGTTTTTCCCACACCAGTTTAATGTGATCTCGATGTGTTTCTATTTCGGGAAGATTTACATGCATAGAAAACCAGAAGCAAGGCTGGTGCCTTTGGATATAAAGCTTGAAAGAACACTGAGAAATCTGAGAAAGGTTAAAGGTGCTGAATCAGCAACTATGGCAAATCAAAGAGAAAGAATGCAACATATTCCAGAAGAAGCAAAAACTAAGAGACCTCAGAGGCAAATGACTATGAAGGACTTTTGAAGGCCAGTTATTTAAGATGAATACTCTACTATGAGACAATCTGCTATAGAAGCCAACAATTTTGAACTGAAGCCAGCTTTTATCACAATGGTGCAGCAACACGATTAAATGGGCATCTATTAAAAAGACTGATGATCATATGGGAGGATTCATGAGGATAGCTAATACGATCAAGATGAATGAAATTTGATTTGAAGTGATCGAAGCTGCAAATTTTTCCCGTTTCATTGAGAAATGTCTCGACAACTTGATTTAGTCTTGCTATTGGATCGATGAACAATTGGGAAGAACTGGTGGAGGCTTACATGAGCAGATTCTTCATCTTGCCTCGAGCTACAAAAGGGAAATTATAGTGTTCAAACGGGAGGGAGGATGAAAGTCTACGCAATGCTTGAGGAAAGATATACAAGATTGCTAAAAAGATGCAAATGCATGGAATGAATCGACTACTCGGATGGATATTTTCTACCATTCTATAGATTATACCTCTAAAGGTATAATTTATGCAGCTGTATGGAAGCGAATTAGATGCATTGATGGTAAAATAGGGAATCGGGAGAATGCACTTAGCAAATGAAGTAGGAACGATTGATAGAAAATGAGAGGAATGGTGCTAAAGAGGGTACTAGCCCATGAGGGCCCTATCAAGTTGAGGAGGCACGGTATCTCAATGCAAATAGAAGTTGATTCAGACAACCTCTGACTTGCCAGCTTATTACTCCACGGCCTTTCGGGAACCATGAGAATTTCTCATATGGGGAGGAGCATAGCGGAGTCAGACACAGGCGGAATTTCCAACAACGCTGTGCTTCACGGGTTCCAACAACAACAACTAATGCAAGTGGAGAGCGAAAATTAGGGACAAAGGAGATCTTCTTCCTCTGAAGAATAGATGTTGACTTTCATGGGGGAAAATAATGGCACAGTACACATTCATAGAGCACAAATTTGCTAATCTAAGCGGCATTTAGGCAAGAACATATCTGTGTTTTCGAGGCTAATATGAATCACCTCTTTGAAGAATGCGGAGACCAGTAGGGCGGTGGCTCACAACAATGCGAGAATCAATCGAGGATGCTTTCCCAGTGTGAAAAAATCAAATTTGCATGTTGTATCTCTAAGAAGTGGAAGAGAGGTTGAAGACGAAATAAGAGGAAGAAAAATATTAAGAAAGTTGAAGGAAGAAGCTAGAAGAAACCAAATTAGGAAGTAGTTGAGACTTGGTGAGAGGCGAGCGGAGGTGCGGTAGCGGTAGAGTGGAGAGAATAATTGAAGAGAAGAAAGAAGATAAACAAGTCTACATGCACATTTGTTCCCTTCCCTCATAGACTTGATAAATTTAAAATGGAAAGCGTTTTCGATTCTTGGATGCATTGAGAAGATAGAATCATCTTTGCAAAGGCATTGACTCGGATCTTTAATTATGCTAAGTTTTTAAGGACATCTGACGAAGATAAATTTCTTTGAAAAAGAAGTGGTAGACTTGGCATGCATGTAATGCGGTCCAGAGACGAGCTTACGGAGAAGATCAGGATCTTTGGTGGCTTACCATTCCTGCACCATTAGAATGTTTAGTTAGCTTTGTGTGACTCATGAGTTAGCATTAACTTGATGCCTTTATCGATGGATTAAGAGACTCGGTTGGGGGAGCTTACTCCACGGCTATGACTTAAATGGTAAGATAGGGTAAAGCTAGCGCGACCAGGAAGATCCTTGAAGATGTGCTCATCGGTGGTGAATTCATTTTTCACACCGTGGACTTTGTAGTCATGAATATGGAAGGCGACACCTGAGGTTCCATGTTGCTTGGAAGACCTTTCCTGGCCATTAGAATTTGCAACCCGATGCAGATGTGAAAATGGAGAACATACTGAAGGTAGGAGAAGAAGCGATTACACTTGAGTTGAACACAAGCTTAAAGCGATTACGAGTTTGAAAGTCGGATTAGTAAGGTTGTAGGAAACTATAGTTCCCATCAGATCCTGGGCTGATTTTGGTTGTAATTTTTCATAATTAATCAATGAAAATGAGATGAATATCGATATCTTGATAGTCTTGATTGTAATTTTCGCATTCTAGTTGTGAATTAAAGCGGTCTTTAGCATGAATGACAATGATACGAGTGTCACGTGAAGATGAAGCAAAAGAAACATATGAGTTCGAGAAGGGAGTTAGCCTTGGAAGGAATTACCTAGACAATTAAAGAATGCTTTCCTCAAGCCAGAAAAAGCTAAACCTGTTATTATTTTAGCTACATTGGTAGGCTTGAAGAACATAAACTGTGGGAGATTAAATCTGAAGCAATTGTAATCGATAGAGATTTGAAAAGAAATCGAGTCATTTTAATTTGCATCTGGTCCTTTTGGAGGATAATCTGAGACCTCTTATGAACATCAAAAGAAAATTTGAATCTATTAATGAAAGTTATCATAAAGAAGTATTGAAGTGGCTAAGCGGGCTTCATATATGCAATCTCAGACAGCCCTTGGGTGAGCCCAGTTCATCTGGTTCAAAGAAGAATTGGATTCATGATCGTAAATGAGAAGAATGAATTGATTCCTACAAGAACTGTGACAAGATAGAGGGTGTGTATAGACTATAGAAAACTAAACACTCCTATCAGAAAGGACCATTATCCTCTACCTTTCATTGACCAAATGTTGGATAGGTTAGCAGGACATCCCCATTACTGTTTTCATGATGGATATTCTGGTTATAACTAGATTGCTATAGCCCTTGAGGATCAGGAGAAGACTACATTTACATGTCCTTATGGCACCTTTGCTTTCAGAAGGATGTCATTTAGATTATGTAATGCTCCTGCCACCTTCCAAAGATGTATGATGTCTATGTTTTCAGACTTGGTGGGAAGAAATTTGTAAATCTTCTTGGATGACTTCTCGAGTATATGGATCAACTTTGAGAAGTATCTAGAAAATTTTTGAAACAGTGCTTCAAAGGTGTCGAAGACAAAAAATCTAGCTACGCATTGGGAGGAAATGCCTTTTCATGGTAACAAAGAGTATTGTCTTAGGACACAAAATTTATGCAGCTGGATTAGAAGTAGACCAATGAGTTTACATCATAAAAACCTTCCACATACCTACATGATCAAATGGATAAGAAGTTTCCTGGGACATGCTGGTTTTTACTGGAGATTCATAAAGGATTTCTCAAAAATCTCTAGACCTTTATGTAGATTGCTTGAAAAAGATGCAAAGTTTGATTTTGATGAATTATGCAAAGCTGCATTTGATGAAATTAAATTCAGATCGGTTACGCTTTATCATGAAGTAACACTGATTGGAGCAAGGAATTTGAAATTATGTGTGATTCGGAGAGATTATGCAATGGAGTTGTATTAGGACAAAAATTGAAAAGATGTTCAAAGGCCGTATATTATGTGACAAAACCTTGATGAAATCTGAGAGAATTATTCTACAAGTGAAAGAAGTGATGTTAGCGATGGTGTTTTGCTTGTGAAAAATTACGGCCTTACATATTGGGATCCCGTGTTATAATACACAGCAGTCATCTTTACTTGATTTGATATCTTATGGAAAAAGAAAGTGCCAAGCCAGACTAATAAGATGGTATTTATTTCTGCAAGAGTTTGATGCGAATTAAAGGCCAAGAAGGGTAGTGACGATGTGATGCGTGATCACTTGTCTAAATTGGAAAAAACTCTTGAAGAAAGAAAAAAAGAAGGTGAAATAGCGAAAATTTTTCTTGATGAATACATTTTGGTTATCGATCTAAACACCTGGTATCTTTGATATTGAATTACTTAGCTTATGAGGACTTATGCCATATGATTCAGCAACCAGTAGAAAAGAAAGTTGAGAACTAATAGCAGATTCTATATTTGGGATGATCCACTACTTTTCAGAAGATGAGCATATATGATTATAAGGAGATGTGTACCAGAAACATAACAAGGTGAAATCATTGATAAATGTCATGTATCACCATTTGGAGGACATTTTGCAGGAGACATAACAACCTATAAAATTCTCAAATCAGGTTTTTATTATCCTACTCTATTCAAGGACTATTTTGAATGGGTAAAACATTGTGATAAATGTCAGAGAATTGACAACATAAGCATAAGAAATGAGATGCCCCTGCAAGGAATCCTGGTGGTGCAAATTTTTTATGTTTAGGGAATAGACTTTATGGGACCTTTTCCATTATCATTTGGAAATCTATACATTCTCCTAGTTGTGGATTATGTATCCAAATGGGTGGAAGCAATAGCTTGTCCCAGAAATGATACTAATACAATTGTTGTGTAACGCCCCAAAAATACCCTAGTGTTTTTATGATATAATCTTTTATTATTATTATGTGTTTAGGGTATAAAATAAAGTAAATGGAATTTTTTTTTGAATTTAAATCCTAAGAACGAAAAAATTATATACAACCCAGAATTTACGCAAGTGTAAAGGGAAAATTTGGAATTTGTAAAATGAGGGCCTAAGGGCAAAAAATAGAATAAGCTTAAATGCTAATGTGAGTTAAATGAAGTGAAATGGAAGACTTAAATGTCAAAAAATGAGAAATGGGACTTATTTTGAAAGCCAAATAATAGGAAGCTAAACAAGGCCTTAACCATTAAATGAGATTAAGACACAATGTGGTCTAAGATAAGGCACATTTGTGCATTTTCGTTCTTGGAGAGCAAAGGGAGAGAAAGGAGAGCTAGGGTTGAGAGAGACCAAGGTTTTGGTGGGAGATCTTCCCATTTATGGTTTCCAAGTGATCAAGAAGAAGAAGGAAGGCTTGGTGTTGAAGAATCAAGAGATTCAAAGGTAAGAAACTAAACCCTAACCCCTTTTATCTTGTGTTTGGGTTGGGGAAAACCCCAAATGTGGATAAAGGTGTTTTGTATTGGTTGTAAATGGGTTTTGGTATTGTTTGGATTGGTTTGAAGGAGTGTTTGAAAAGGAAATGTTTGGTTTTCAAAGGAAATGCTGTAAAAAAATTGTCAAAACCCCTATTCTTGTTTTGGCTATAAATTAAGTTATAATCAACCAAATGAAGCGATTCCAATTGTTAAATAACCATAAGCGATAGAGCTACAAATGTATAGAAGGGATCATGAGCAAATTGCAGCACTAAGGCTCCCGAAAATGGGCTTAAAGGTGAGTTTCGAGTAGCTCACGGTATGCCATATTTTGGGAATAGTTATGGTGTTTTGGCCATAAAATGAGTTTCACTAATCCAATTTGAGTGATTCAAAATTCTGGGTAAACTAGACTTCTAGGGGAATAATTTACTGGAAGGAAGTGTATGCAATTTGTAACCCCAAAGTTCCCATAAATCTGTCAAAGTGGAGCTATGTGCAGATTCTGTTTTGCAAATTAGAGTAGTCTAGATGTTAAAGAGTTAAAAGCTGTACGATTGGTTTATAATCTGATTTTTGGGTGTTTGGGGTTGGTTGGAAGGCCTTGGTCTAAGCTAATAAAATCAATGTTTAAGTTAATTTGAACAACATTAGGATTGGTTTTGGTGACACGTTTTAAAGATCTTTGTTATCTAAAAAAAAAAAAAAAAACATGTTTTTCCCTATTTGTGTTATGTGGTTGAGGGCCATAGAGAAGGAATTTTAAATTGAAAATTTTCAGATATGTCATTGGATATATAAAGGACTAAACTAGAGAGTTTCATAATTTTTGAAGACTATTTGAATAATTTTTGGGTAATAAAGTCCAAAAAGTATAAAACTGGAAAATAACGGTCTTTGCATGTGGTGTTAGTGGTTGTTTGAGGTTTTTGACTTAATCTTCCTTTGGGGATGATTTAGTTGATCAAGAGTACTGTTGGAAAAGGATTATAAGGCATGGCAAAAATTTTAGTATTTTGGTTATGTGATGGATTAAAGTTTGGGAAACTAACAACCATACCAGGTTGTATCTTGCCCTTATTTGCTAATGAGATTAAGAATACGATATTAAGCTCCGAAATCAACCTAATGATCACTAGCATGCCACAGATAATATTGTTCTTTAATTGTATTGGAATAGGGGCTGAGGAGGAAAGCCGAACTGAGATCGGTCGAGTTGGAATCAAGTGCAAGCTTTTTGGCTTGTTCTACACATTTCTCTCATTATTTCGAATCTCTATCTCCAAAATGTTTGAATTGCATGTTGAATTGTTTTAAATTGATTTGATGCAAATAAATTGTGAAATGAATTTCAAGTTGATTTAAATTAAGAAATTTGAGAAATTGATTGATTGCTAAATGAATGACATGAAAATTGCATGAGTATTGAAATGATTTGTTTGTATAAAAATACATACTATCTTTGTATTTTCCTAAAATGATTTGAATACCCTTAATAGAATGTTAAGCATCAAATTCAAGTTAGGAATAAAATTGGTATACCAATAAGAGTCGAACAAAACATACTATTGGCCATCTGCGTCCAGTAGCCCTAGCGAGACGGTATCAGTAGTGCACCAACTTAGGAATTAGATATTATATATATATGCGGCTGCTGGCCAGTGGCCAGATTCAGGTGATTCGTTATCCTGTGCAAAAATCATAGAGTTAAATTCGATGAGGCTAAAATGCAAAATGATAATGAAGTTGAAAAGTGCACGATTTGCAAATTGAATGATTGGGTGCATATGAAAATGCATAGCATGAGATGACCAATGAATTATAATTGATTTATTGAATATATATATATATATATATATATATATATATATATATATATATATATATACGTATTGTCTGCGTTGGTCATTAACACAATTATTGCAAAAGCATTGTTTATAAATATTGCATATTTAGATTTAAATGAAATGAAGAAATTTTCATAGAACCACTAAGCATAGAAATGCTTAGGCGTATTATTTTACGATGCGTAGGTATCGAGTGATTAACGATGGAACGGTCAGGCCTTGAATTAAATCAAAGCTCTGAGTAAAAGTATATACTCCGTCCATATGCATCCATCCTATTTTGAACAATTGATGTTTGTGATCAAAGAGTTAGATTACGAAGCGATTTTGTATATTATTTTGAATGGGCATGGAATGCGCTTCATTATAAATATATTTTGGTTAAATGTAAATTGTATGGAGCTGCAGAAGCGATTGGCAGCTTCCTTGATTTTTGAAAAAAAAAAGGCTTTTAAATGTCTAATGAAATATGTTTGATAGATGAATTCGGCTAGCGTCTTGGTCAGGTCGGACCACCAATCGGGTTAGGTAGAAAGGGAGTCTTTACATGTTGGATTTATACAAAGAAATATTTTGAGCAAGTTTGGAGCACCCAGAACAATTATTAGTGATGAGGGAAGCCGTTTTGAAAACAAAGTTTTTGCAAAACTCATGAGCATCTAATGGAATCAAACATGTAATGGGATTGGTTTATCACCCTCAGTCAAATGGGCAACTAGAAATTCCAACACAGAGATAAAGAAAATTTTGGAGAAAACAGTGAATACAAACAGAAAAGATTGGTCTATAAAGCTAGATGATGCATTGTGGACTTATAGAACTGCTTACAAAACTCCCATTGAATGTCCCCATAAAGAATTGTATTTGGAAAACCTTGTCATTTCTCCTAGAGATTGGAATATAAAAATTTATGTGGGCCATCGAAACTAAATAATGACTTTAATTTGCGAAGAAAGATTACTCGATTGAATGAACTAGAGTTGAGGAATGAAACATGATAATGTAGAATCACAAAAGACAAGACAAAG
This sequence comes from Tetrastigma voinierianum, assembly GCA_016808115.1. NCBI lineage: Eukaryota > Viridiplantae > Streptophyta > Magnoliopsida > Vitales > Vitaceae > Tetrastigma > Tetrastigma voinierianum. Next base: position 61,479 of record JAEQBH010002291.1, on the reverse strand, counting down.
AAGTGACATGATCAGAAGATTCTAAGGAAATAATTCAAAGCAGGAGAACAAGTTCTACTATACAATTCTAGGCTCAAGCTGTTTCCAAGAAAACTGAAGTCAAGATAGAATGGTCCTCACACAGTAGTAGCAAGTACACCAGAGCAGTAACACTGAAGCATTACCTTGGAAGAAGCTTAAATGAGGATTGATCCAGATTTGAAGAGAGGGGAGAATTTTGCTAAAAAGAAAACATTATACAGCAAATGTCTAGCTAAAGACATTGTAGCGACTTCTTGGGAGCTTGACCAGGCAATTTTAATTTTCATAGCTAGCTTGTTTTGGTTAAATTTAGTGTGTTTAAAGTTTAGTTTTAATTTAGTTTTAATTTTTATGTGTTGTTTTTGTTTATTTTTCAAGAACAATGAAGATGAATTAGAAATGGATTTTATAAGAAAGCACACTCTCTCAAACTGATTATGCAGAAAATGCTACAAGGGGTAGTATTTTGATTTCCCTAACTTGCTCTTTAATGATAATGCATAGATGAAGTTTGGGGGAATGTAATTTTGTTTAGAGCAAAAAATGAATAGTAGCTTTGTTGTTCTCATTGTTTGAATACTCTGAATATCATCCTGTTAAATCATCTTGAGTGAAGAAATGAAATGTGATTGTTCATACTTGAATTGAGGTTCTTTAATGATTAGATGTGTGATGCAAGGTTGGGACCCAGTGATGAGTGATCGAAGTTTAAGGTAGAGAGATCAAATATGGGTTTGGGGTAGTTTCTTGGAGCCAAAATAGGTTATGGGCCAATTTTGGAGATTTTCTAGGATTAAGAAAGGTGAATTTATGGTATATAAGGGGAAAGGGGTATTTTAGGAAGGTTTTAGTAGTATGGAACAAGATTTGGAAAGTTTTTGGTTGAGGTTGAAAATTTGGTTATGGAAAGTTTAGAGAAAAGATGAGATGGTGAGGATAGTAGAGTTTGCACAAAGGTGGTTGCTAGGGAATGAAACGATCCACACACAAGATAGATGATGGAGTGGAAACCACGTCAACTATGGGCCAGATTTGGGTGATAATGAGACCAAGGCTTTCGCCACGAGAATCCACTAGGTATGAGAAGCCTGAACTAAAATCCCCCGAGGAATACACAAGAGATAAGAAAACGAGAGAACTCTTAAAAAAATACGAAAATATTATTAAGCAGGCTGATTTTTAAAGACTACATTATGGGGGTATATAGTCCCATACTTTTCTAAATCAAATAAAAGCGACTTCTTCTTTAACTAGGAAGAAACTTTCTAAATTACATCATGACTCTTAAGCAAACTTCCTAAAATAAATAAAGCAAACTTTCTAAAATAAATAAAGCAAACTTTCTAAAATAAATAAAGCAAACTTCCTAAAATAAATAAAGCAAACTTCCTAAAATAAATAAAAGCAAACTTTCTAAATATCATGAGCTTTCCCCAAAATAAATATAGCGGCTCACGTAGGGGGTTTGTCGAGTATGGCCGCTTTTTGCCTTCCAAGGCCCCGAATGAGATCAAATGAGTTTTCACATGTATTCAATGCGTCTTGACATCTGATCAATTCTTGATAATTAGGGTGAATTCCCAATGTTTGGTATGTTTATAGAAGCTCATCAAACCCCTATAGTTGGAAAAAAAAAGGGCTTGTCCTCGAAGTCTTCACCATGATAAAGCCTCGAATCACTTAACCTTGAATGTAGGCGAGATGTTGCGATCCACTTAGGACATTTAACCTTGTAAGCATTCTTTATGATCTTCTTAATAATCTTAGAAGAACCATCTATTCTTGTGCCCCTGACTTGGAACACCTCTCTTTAATCATGTGTAGCCAAGATCCATCCCTCTGGATCAAATACCAGCCGTTGATAACCTTCATATGCCTGTCTTTCATATTGTTCCACTCTTTGCCCTTTGTTGAATCTTGCTTCCTCATGAATAAAAATGTTGTTAAAAGCAGCAAGTAAAGCACATACTCAGAATCCATCTTTTTCATGCACCAACATGAATTAGAACCACATAGGAACTCACTCTCTTGAACAAGCCCTTTGTCAAGAAAATCATCAACTTATTGTTTTAAACTCTTCATGCTCCTTACAGGGCTCTTCATAAGAGCTAGTATTAGGAAAAACCAAACACAGTATGAAGTGCATTTGATGTTGAATACCCTAAATGGGTGGAAATCTGTGTGGTATTTCTTCAGGCATTACATCAACAAATTCTATAATCGATTTTGCTTCTAGTGAGAATTCCTTTTCACTTTCGGTTTCTTCCTTGATGAAATCGTCGCATCTGAAACATCTTTGATTTCTAGGTAAATTTGACGGTAGTGAACTCTTACTCCTCATCTTCTTGGATATGGTTAGATTAGGCTACTTCTTGACATCGACTTAGATTTTGGCGAAGCCAATGATTTATTCTCATCGTCTTCTTGGACATGGTTAGATTCGATCCTTGTTCAACATCTTCTTCCCCTTGGCTTCATCTTTCCTCGATTAAGGCAAGCGCTTTGGTTAGGACATTCGAATCAATATGCCCAGCCCTTGGCATAAAACCGTCTTTGACTTAGAAGCCAATTCTTGTTATGCTTCACTCTTTTCTTGAGTGGGAGTAGTTTTTCGTACTAGGATTCCAAGAATTAGAACCCTAAACAAACCCTTCATTATACACTCTTAGTTGTAGTAGTTTCCATACTTTTTTTGGTCCCTGACCTTCAAGCAAGTTTCATCGCATCTTGAAGGCCCATTATATGGTTGCAAAAATAACTGGCAATACCGGATCTTAAACCGGCAATGTAGTGGTGAGTGTATATTCCTCGACTCTTATGAGTCTCCTTTGATAATCAAGTTTATAAACTTAGCCAGAATACTCCTCCCACACTCCAAATCTCGTTGCTTGAAGTTAAGTTTTGGGTAGTGTGTGCGTTAGTTAAAGGGAAGGTGCTTCCTTTTTAGTTCTTTCTTCATCTTTCCCCGAGTTTGAATCTTCTTTTTACCATCTCTTTCACGTTTGTCTCTTCATGTTTTCCACCAAATGAAGCATTCTTGCATCTTTGTTGCTGCGAGCTTGCTTTTTCACGTTCGGGGAATCATAATACTCGAACATGCTCCACCATATTAGCCCGATCGAAAAATTCATCGGGATCCGTCGCCCGCCGAATTACGGAATGTTAAATTTTGGATTGAATCTAAAGCCTTCATCATAGTTACCATGCCTCTTATAGTAATCTTCATTTAAAGTATTGGCAATCATACCTCCCATGATAATCATAGTCTCGTACATACATACCTTTAGCTTTCCTTGTGCCCCGAAACCTTGAGTTGACTAAGTGCCAAAAGCTCTTCATAAATCATACTTTTCCTCCTTGGCTGAGTGAGCGACTCAAGCGAAGTATCTAGAGATCTTGTCTCTAGCATCAAGCACTGCCAGATTCGATTTATGATCAACCATCAATCCATGAGCTCACGATACCACTTTGATGCAAGGTTAGGGCGAAACGATGGATTGTCAAGGAAAGTTTAGGTAAGTCAAAATATGGGTTTGAGGTAGTTTTCTTTGGGCGAAAATAGGTTATGGGCGAATTTTGGAGATTTTCTAAGTTAAGAAAGGTGAATTTATGGTATATAAGGGGAAGGGTATTTGGAAGGTTTTAGTAGTATGGAGCAGAGATTTGGAAAGTTTTTGAACAAGGGTTTAGAAAATTTGGTTATGGAAAGTTTAGAGAAAAAATGAGATGGTGAGGATAGTAGAGTTTACCTGAGTGGTTACTTCTTGGGTTATTAAACTGATCCACACAAGATAGATGATGGAGTGAAGCGCCCACGATCAAGTATGGACGGAGTTTGATTGATAAATGGGACAAAGACTTCGCCACGAAAGATCCACCTAGGTATGAAGCCACCAGACTAGTCCTCGAGATACACGAGATAAGAAACAAGAGAACTCTTAAAGAGAAATGCGAAAATATTATTAAGCTTGAACTGATTTTTAAAGACTACATTATGGGGTATATATAGTCCCATACTTTTAATCAAATAAAGCAACTTCTTCTTTAACTAGGAAAGAAAGAAACTTTCTAAATTACATAAATGACTCTTAAAAGCAAACTTTCTAAAATAAATAAAGCAAACTCTAAAATAAATAAAAGCGAACTTTCTAAAATAAATAAAACTGAAACTTCAAAATAAATAAATAAACTTCCTAAAAGAATAAATAAAGCAAACTTCCTAAAATAAATAAAGCAAACTTTCTAAAATAAATATGGCAGCTCCACGTGAGGGTTTGTCAGTATGACCACGTTTACGCACCAAGGCCCGAATGAGATCAAAGGTTTTCACATGTATTCAATGCATCTTGACCTCCCCAATCCAATTCTTCAATAATTAGGGCTGAATTCCCAATGTTTGGTGTGTTTATAGAAGCTCCTGCATCAATGTGTTTTCACAAGTATGTTCTGATTGGTATGAATGAATGCACATTGTTTGGAATGTTACTTGATTGAAAAATGTGAATTTGGCAACTCTGAGAAAAAAAAAATTTCTCATCGTCGCAACATATTTTTCTTTAATAAGTAACAATATCACGAACAACGTATAACATTGTTTCTTAATGTCGCGACCGAGCATGTTAGTCTTTAAGAAGCGCGAATATTTTGTCGCGACACAGTTTTTCTATGTCGCAATATCATTCCAGCGGAGAGCCTGAGCGTAGCCGCCTTGATGTTTTCTCTGTCCGCAGGCATCATTTGATTTAATTGATCCTTGTCTTTTCTATGTCGCGACAATTTTTCTCTTTATCGTGACCAAATTGGCACTGGTGATATTCGCGAGAGTTTTTATAGCAGTGATATTTCTAATTATCGCGACATAAGTACACTTGAACATACATTTTATGTCAGAGACATTTTCCTCTATATCAGCAGTGATGGAGTACGACCTAGTTTTAATTGATTTCAGATAATATGTCGCGACATTTCTTTTCTATGTCGGGACATAAAATTAAAAAGGGAATAAACCCTAGGTTAGTTTTTGTCGTAACATTTAATGATGGTATAACAAATAATTGTCCCATAAATAGATGAATTTTGAAACCTGAAAGGTCACCAGCCTCATAAACCATCAACCCACTCACATTTCTTCATCAAATCTCTTCCCCTCCTTTCAAAAACTTTAGATCCCCGACCCTCTTACATGATATGCGGTAAGCGAACCTTGTTCATAACCTAAGCAGAGCCAGTGGAAGAGTATGCAGGAGGGGAGGAGGCGTTAGACGGCTCGACGAAAATAGGGCAAGAAGAAGAAAGAGCTTAAGCGAGAGCAGAGGTTGAGCACTCAGTTGAAAAAACCAGAAAAAGGAAGAGAGAAGCTGTAGAAGCTGAAACAGAGCAAAAGAATCAAAGAGTAAGAACCTTCATTTCAAACAAAGCCTCTGTTTTAATGGAAAAAGGTCTAAAAGATAGGAGTTTCATTATCAAAAGAGGATTCAATAAGCTCATCTCACCTTTCTTTGAAATGTTTGAGAAGAGAGGATGGCAATTACTTTGTGAGCACAAGGCACCTAACTGTGCTGCATTGGTTAAAGAGTTTTATGCTAACCTAGTGGAAGAAAAATGAAAGAATGTATATGTCAGAGGAAAATGGATAGCTTTCAGTAGAGAAGCAAATAAATGTTGATATTGTCTGAAGTGCGAAAGATGGGTCAAATTAGTTGGTAAAGAGAGCCAGTACCAAAAGATAGTGGACTTACTAACAAGCGGAAAGGAAAGTGGAAGACAATGAAGAAAACCCCATATGAATCCATTGGTAGAGGCTCTTTGATAAGACTAAGGTATGGATTACACTTTGTGCTTCAGCCTATTGCCATCAAAGCGCCTCCGGCCTGATAGAGAAGGAATGAAGCAATACTCCTTTACGGATTGCTAAAAGGGTACAAAATTAATGTGGGGAAGATAATTGAGAATTCCACCATGAGTTACTATAGAAGCAAATACAAGGGCTTGATTCCACACCCATCTACACAATCACCGAGCCTTTGCATGGCAGGAGGGGAAGTAGTGGGGTCGATAAATGAAGAAGCATATCCTGAGGCCTCTTCTCGGGCGTGGTGGAGTGACGAAAGGCCCTAAAAACAAAGGTAAGGAAAAAGAAATGGAAATAGAAGAAGGAGAGGGGGGTGAAATATGCAATGAGTATCTGATGGGAAAGTCCACCCAGGCGTGAGAGATTCGGAGATCTTGAGCCACAATCTAAAATGTATCTCGGATATAAAACCCATCGGGGAAGGCAATTGAGGCTCGGGACGGGAGAGCGACAGCGAAAATTAAGGAGATGTTGAAGCGGATGAGAGAAGAAATACGAAAATAGGACAAGCGCAGAAATTATAGGCTGCGGATGGGGAGCCAGATATTTGGACAAGGAATTGCAGAGAAGAGATCAATAATGGGGAGAAGAAATAAAGCAGAGGGATTTAGAATGGAGAGTAGAATTGGAAAGAAGGGATACATACTGGAGAACAGTAATAAGAGATAGAGAAATAGCTTTTTGGACATAAACAGGCATACATGAGGCAAATTTAGTGAAAATGTTGGAGGATAGAGACAAAGCTATGAAGGAAACCCTAGAATCAAGAGATAGAGATTGGTTAAATAGTCTTCAGCATTGCAAAGAAAGCTTTAGATTGATGACTTATGAGCAAGTTAACAATAGGACACTCCTAGAATCAATAGCTAAGAGACAGCGAGAGCTTACAGAAAGCAATGCGAAGATTTTGGATTAGGCTATGAAGACAGTCTCAGGAAAAAAGAAGGTGCCACTCCCACAAATTAGAATCTCAAACTATGTGCCTTACACAATAGTCCCTCAGGATGTCACAAATCCCTTAATACCCTTCTCTAACCCTAATCCAAAGGAAGAAACACCTTCTGAACCTTGTAAATCACCATCTCAAAATAAGACCTCTAGTGTAATAGGAAGAAAAGAACTAACCCCAGTAAAGGAAGTTGAAGAATATTAAAAAATGGAAGTAGCCAAGGAAAAGGCCTCAAAAAGAAAAAAAAAATGAACATTGTCCCTTCCCTTCTCATTCCTAATTCTTTGTGACCAGATGTCTTACACTTAAAAACTTCAATGAAAAAAATTCTTTGCAAAAATTGGTGTTCACTTTCATTCTGCATTTCTTGTGTGTTTTGTTTATATATTCTTTCTTTTACTTTAAATAATTGAAATTGGATGACTTTCAATGTATGGCTTGATGAATAATGGAGAAGCCAGTTTACCTAGGTTGAATTACTTAATGTGTGAGAATTGTTTGGTGGAATTGAAATGTTGATGGAATTGATTGGTTGTTGTGTTAAACATCTCTGCATTGAATGGTTGATTTAAATAAACTTTTAATTGGTCAAATAGCATGGCAAAATATCCAGGGACCAAACAATAATTTAATAGATGAATTGGGGTAGGATGAAATGAATTGAAAAAGAAAGTTAGGAAGATATTGATGAATATGTTGAACTTCAAGAATAAGGAAGATTGTAACAAATTGATGGAACAAATAAGACCTGTAATTATGTTTTGTAAATAGTTCTGTTACTAAGAATCCTGATAAACACTGCACATGGTCAAAAGTATATCTGAAACAGATTGTGCTAAGGTTAGGGACATCTTCTGGGATCTATCACAGTTAAATCTCCAAGTTTCCTAGAACTTGTTAGATTATTAGTCAAGGCGAAATCCTAAGCAATACCACTAACAAGAAGTGATATAGGCCATTCTTGGAAGATTGAGCCTTTCAAAGCCTACCCTATTAATATGCATAAGCATACACCTTAGTTCCTTATTTGAGCCAATAGCCTATCTCATCATCAACCAGAAAATGAAAAGCCTAGATCCTCCCTTGAATATAATTCTACGGTAAAGAACCCTTATTTACCCAGATTACATGACAAATACATCAATGATGGAAGATGACAAGTTTGGGGGAACATTATTTAAAAGTACAAAGAAGGATAAGAAGGGTTGAGACAGAAAAATCAATTGAGATAAGAAAAGATAGAAAGAATAGGAAAAGGCGTGAAGAAAGAAAAGTGTCAAGGTGGAATAAGTTTGGTCTTGTAGCCTTCCTCCTTGGAACAATTAAGTCCTTAGGGGTGTTCAACATCTAGTACCTTAATGCCAACTGGTATGGGAGTTAATGACCCAAAGTTCGTTAAGGGTGGTAGAAAGTTTAAAAAGACAAAACATTGCACTATTCCATAAATCTTGAAAAAAGATGAAAAGTGGAAAAGCTTCTAAGATAAAGAAGAGAATTTATAGTATGAATGTGGTCAAGAAAAATACCACCATAGAAAGTATGCAGAAAGATGCACCAAACCAAATGGGATGTTAGAAAGTTGACATGAATGGAAAAAGCCAAGAATGCATATGAAGGCAAGTCTGTCAAGTTGTATGTGAAATCTGGGTTAACATTGAGCCTAAATTGTCCTATTATCTACCCAATTACCTAAGCCTCACATTATAGCTTTAAAAAACTAAAGGAGAAGTATGCTATCTGAGTAATATCCTAGAAGATTAACTAATATGTCAAGGAATAAGAGAAAAGACCATCACACACTCACAAATCAGGGTTGAATAATAGAATTGTTTACACTATAGAAATTATTTGATTTTTTAGTAAACTTAATTGAAAATCTTCCTAATTCTAGATTGGAAACATGTTTAGAAAATAATTTACAGCTAACTATCATTTCCTACCAAATTATGGATTCAATGAAAAATGTCCTTAAAAATAAGCTAAATTGTTGGAGGGCAAACAAAATTTTATTTTCTTTAGCAGAGGGACAAAAGCGAGAGCCTTAAGTTTAAGGGAATTTGATGAGTCTGATTCGTGCCCACAGTAGGTTGAGCGGAATCAGCAAAATTTACCATCCTAAGTTCCTCCTACTGCCCGAAGTAATTAAAGCTCACTGCGATATAGCGGTCTAGATTCGAACACGGGGATGGGTTTTCATCCTAGGAATGATTTGCATAAGTGTGGAAAAGGTAAGGCTTTCATTTGGATTTTTGGTTGTTTCAAAAGCAGTGTGAGTAGTTTGAAAATGAATAGCTATGGGCGAAAGTGATGTGTGAAAGGTAACTTTGAAGATTGGAGTCACTAACCGAGTAACATAGGGCAAACAAAGTGTCCTCGGGTTTTATCCTCGCATTATGACCATGACCTATAGTCGACCATAACCGGATCTTTGTTTAACTAGCAGAGCCTAACCCTAGAATCACTCTATTTGAGTCAACACGGTAACATGCATCTCTGACCCTTTTCGGAGTTTAAAGCCTAACATTCAGCATCATTTCGGTGGCTCGTAAAGACCGTCTAAAAAAGCACAGTGCATCTGCTTGATAAGTATACACTGTATCACAAAGCATAAGTAAGTATTGGCCAAATTAATGACATTATTGATATTCAACCCTAGTTTGAGAAAGATGGGAGCCATGTCTGATGCCTGTAGCATTGACATGAGAACCCGACACATCGTTGCCCCACAACCAAGCTAGCTACCTTCCTCTTCAAAGAAAAGGGGCTTACTTGAAGCATCTCTTGAGTTGTCATCCTCAAGAGGGTTGTTTGGTAGCCTAGAAAATGAGAGAAAGAGGAGAGAGAAGAGAGAAAACCAAACCCTAACTAAAGCTGCGAAGATATTTACATAAAAATGAAAATTGTGCCAAAAGATTGTCTCCCAAGTTGCTTAGGGTTACAAAAACTAAGGGGTTTATGTAAGACAAGCTGATGTGAAAAGCCTAGGACTAACATTTTGGCTAAAATAAAGACAAGGAAGTAATACACCAAAATGAAGTCGGTTTGCATTAATTACAAAGGATGACAATGCGGGAGATTTCGCTAGGGCGAGCCCGATTTCGCTGAGCGTGAGTTTCGGCTAGCTAGCGAGGGATTTAGCTGGGTAATGAAGTGCCTGAAGACTCAGCGAAATCGGAGAATTCCGCTAGGCAACGCGATTTAGCTAGCTAGCGGGGAATTTAGCTGGCTGTGAAATTTTTAGATGATAGCGGCTGTTTTTTAGGCTGGGAACGGTGGTTAGCGAAATTTTTGGGTCTAGCGAATTTCCACTGATTTCGCTGGGATTGCGAATTTTTCGCGATCAGTGAATTTTAGCAATCTTGAAATTCATGGAATTGCGTCTTGTTGCATGGCTACTGCTCCTATCTTTACTTTTGACTTTTATCACTTGCCTTCATTCTTTCTTTGATTTTGGTATGTTTGATGGGCGATGAATGGATTGATCTTGCATGGTTTAGCATATGTCTGATATTGAACTCTAAATACGCAAAAAACTTGAAAAACAACCAAAAAATAACCTCTAACATTATATTGATACTAAGAAGACTTGAACACTTCAAATTGGCATAAAATTGGCATGATTAGTGCTGCACAAAAGCACTCAAAACCTATCGATATAGGGCTCGAAATAGCACTTTGAGTCTTAATCACTAATAAGCGTTGCTTCAGTCCACTTGCATGATACCAAAAATAATAAAGGCATGCATCAGGTGATTTTCAAAAAGTTTATGATTGAAAAGGTTTATGTACATATAAAGCAGTACCTTTAAAAATTTGAAAAATTGACACAAGTTTGGCAGCCATGAAAGAGCCAAAACATACGAACAATTCGGTCAATATTGGTTCCATGATTCTCATTTGGAATTTCCACCCAGTCAATAGTTCTTTAGCAACGGATCGAGCTAATAAATTGTAAGGTGTCCCCTCCCCCAACCTAGCGGCATGGCCTTAAGGCTGTTGAACAACCTAGATAAGGATAGTTTATTTCTTTCTTTTATTGACGCTACATTTGTAGAGGTGCAATACTTAAATTCGACTTCACGAAGTCAGGTATGTGAGGTCCGCAAATGACTCTGACTGAATTAAGGTTTAGGGCATCAGCCAAAGGATCAGCGACTACAAACTCTTGAGCTTCACCGGGACTCAGGGCTAGGCTTAGAAATCAAGCCTGATTGATTAAACTCTACCTATCTACGTCATAGCGAACCTTAAATCGATGACTCCACAACGATTAAGGCTTAGGGCATCGGGCTTGAGCTTTGCCATACACCCGGGTAGTGTTCGGGTTTCAGAGCAAAGTGTCACGACTTTATTTTCTTTTTCTTCTTTTCTTTTTCTTTTCTTTTTGCTTTTTCTTTTCTTTTCCTTTTTGGAAGACTACATTGGTCTTGAATGTGGAGTAACACAAACTATCTAGTGTGACATGCCTAAAATGGGGTATGCGAAGTGAAGAAGGCAACTAATTTGTGACCTATTGAAACAATGCGTTGTGCGGTGTGTGAATTAGCTTAAGGAGAAATGTTCAAGTTAAGCATGCTGGAACTTCAAGTGACCAAGAATTATATGAGCTGTGATTTGTTCTAACATAAAAGGTGACTAAGCAGGGGTTTTCAAATTTTCCATTTAAAGGTAATTCAATTGTCCAATTGAAGCAATTCAATTGTCCAATTGAAGACAAAAACGATTACATAAGATGGAGGCACAAAAAGTATATGCAAAAGTAAAGGAAAACAAAATTTTAACATCCAGGACATATAGAGCATGAAAATTACCTTCTTGGCTCCTCAGTATGGTGGGGATTGTAGGACTCGGGAGGGTCAATGAGAAATTTCTCCTCAGCGGCTTCTTTTCACATAGAGGTTTCACCCTCTGCCCATTGACTTTAAAGCCTGCTTTGTATCATACGGATTGATTAGATCTTGAACCATTAGGATATACATTTGAATGATAGAATGGACTTTATCCATCGTGACTTGAGCTTGCCTGGAAATAGATGGAGTTTGGAGTCGTGTAAAGAACTGAGATCCCTCTTTGGGAAATTCTTCACAGTTATCATTTGATCATGCCATCTTTTTTTATTTTCCTTTGCAATCTTTGAATTCAAGTAGGCATCATTAGGTATTTCTTCAACTCATTGAGATCGAGGAATCTCTTGACTCCGGACCTACTTAGTCCGTATTTAAGCTTCTTAGTATGCTTTGTGCCTTGTACTCGATCTCGTTGGAAGGTGACATGCCTTACCATAGACCAGCCAGATAAAGGGACATTCTAGAATTGTCTTGAAAGGCATCTGTAGGCCACGTGAATCAAGCGTTGATAGACCAATCTTTCTGTTGGTGTTTTACCACCTTCATTAGAATAGTCTTGATCTCCACTACATTAAGCGGGATTACCTTGACCCTTTGTTGAGGATGGTAAAGGGTGGCACTTTATGTTTCACCATATTTAGCCGTAGAGGTTTTTCAAATGGTTTATTCTGAAATGAGAACCTCCATCGCCTAATAATGGTTTTAAATTTACCCCGAACACAGGAAAGATATTGGCTTTCGAATTTAATTACCACCTATTGTCATTGGTCTTGATTTGCCAAGCCAGCCGGGGCAGCATGATACCTCCCGCCCAAATGTATGTATGACCATATGATGTGGGAAAAGGTCCCCATGAAATCGATGCCCCACCGCCGAATAGTTCGACTACTAAAATTGGGTTAGAAAGGCATCATGACGGCGAGACGACCTTCCCAAGCCTTTGGCATACGTCACATACGGCACATTTGGTGTGCTTCCTTGAATAAGGAAGGCCCGGTAGAAACCCGATTGTAGCACAGCTTCGTGGCACATTTTACGGGAAGCAAAATGACCTGAGGCACTCTCATGGCAGTGGTTCAAGATTCCTAAGTGTTCCTCCTCAGGCACGCACTTCCTAATTATTTGATCTGCACAATACTTGAATAAGAAGGGCTCTTCCCGAGTAATAAGAATGGATCTTAGCAAAAGTACTTCATCTGGCCTTTCCACTCCAGTGAGTTTCTCTGACAGAGAGAAAATTGGCAATATGGTATACCAGGAGTTTTCCAGCGCATCGGGGGATTCTCGGAAGTGTCATTGATGAATTGGGTATGGGTGTCATGAAATTTGTGTTAACCTTGACAAATGATCTTGCCCACCACATTCTCTCCACTAACTTGTCTTTAATTTGCAAATTAAACTCCACGAAGTAGAAGAACCCATCGGATGAGCCTTGCTTTTGCATTTTGTTTGGTCGGAGGTATTTGAGCGGAATGGGTACATCAAAAAGCTGGCTAACAGGATAAGCCAGTATCTTTCGAAATTTGTCTAGAGCATATACCCTTTGCCGACAATTCCGCCTGCTTATTAGTAATTATAATTCCTTTGTCGTCGTTTCAAGGTTTTGCTTGCATAATAGACCATGAGGTTTCCCATTTCTCTTTGGCCCAATCTTTGTACTCCTATAGCAGGTCACTTGCATCTGCATTCGCAATTAGCTGGGTTAGGTGCTCGGACTATTGGGCGATAGTCAAATGAGATTCAGCTCTTAGCTCTCTTGGAATTTTCTCTCCCGAACCAAACTTGGCATCTTTCTCTGGGCTTATACGGGGTTTAGCAATCTTGAAGTCTTTAATGAATCGTCATAGAAACTGCATGACCGAGGAATTGCACAATCATTTTACACTTGTTGGGGGCGCGGTTTGGAAATAAGTTCGATCTTTGCTTTGCTCGGCTTCTATTCCCTATTTAGAAATAATGTGCCCAGTACAATTCCTTGATTAACCATAAAATGGCATTTCTCAGTTAAGCACAAATTCTTCCTATATGCACCTGCAATGCCAAGCTTCCGGATTGGTCAAGCATTCTTCAAGAATTCCTCCGTATACGGTGATGTCATCCATGTATACACCTCCATTATCACATCCGCCCATATCACTTTGAACATACTAAGCATACACCTGCGAAAAGTGGTAGGCGTTGCAAAGACGAAAAAGGCATCCTCATAAGCATGGTGCCAAATGGACAAGTGAAAGTGGTCTTTCCTACGATCATGCAGGCCCGATCTCTATGCGGAAATATCCACGAATGCCCATCAAACAATAGGAATGGGTGTCGAGACTCTTTTCGAGTCGGCGATCAATAAAGGCAGCGGGAAGTGGTCTTTTAAATTATTTACCTCATTGAGCCTCCTATAGTCAGTAAACTCTCAGCGGTAGTTAGTCGGGTAGACAATTCTTCACTTTCATTCTTTTCTGATAGTCACTCCACGATTTCTTAAACTGAGTTGGACTCACCCAGTGCTGCTCGAAATAGAGTAAATAATCTGCCGCTTGGGCGATTTAGACCTCAATGCGAACTTCACTTCATGCGAGGTGGGGGGTTCAACTGCGTTGGGGTTCTTTAATAGCTTTAGACTCCTCTTTAAATAGATGTGATGGGCATAGATTGATGGTTATGCCCTTCAAATCAAATTTTCCATCGATACTTGCTTGCATTCCTTTGAGAAGATGCAATTAAGTAACTACGTACGCAGTCATGTTGAGGAAATTACAAGCTGGACCTTTGCTCATTTTCTTCCCAATGCATACTTTAGCTCCGGTTGGGAGTGGTTTGAGCTCTAGGTACATTGAGGTTCCTTTGGTTCATCACCGATTAATAGAGGTAAAATTTACATTTTAACTACTCAAATACCACTTATATGAAACTCGTACTTCCAGAGGTTCTTGTTGCAACAAGACACTCGAGACAATTCTGGAGTTAATAAATCTTGCTCCTGCTGCTCATTAGCCTGTTCTTCCAGGATCGCATCTATTACACAGACTTCTTCATGGTCATCTTCCTCTAAGTGCATATGCCTTTTACTCAAATGAAAAATATTGAGTTCTAAGGTCATATTCCCAAATGTGAGTTGCATAACCCCATTTCGATTTATTATGGCATTTAGTGGCCAAAAGTAGCCTCCCAAAATAATGGGCATGGTTGAGTTGCTGCAAGCCCCAGTTACATGTCGAAGCACCATATGAAGTCCAACTGGGTAGTAAAATCGGTCCACTTGTATTAGAACATCCTCAATGGTCCCTTTTGGTATTTTAATAGATCTATCAACTAATGACAGTGTGATGGAAGTGGGTTTCAGTTCACCTAAACCCAATTGCTTGTACATGGAATAAGGCAAAGGTTCACACTAGCTCCCGAAGATCTACTTGATTGCTTTCTCTGCACTAAAGCCTCGATATTACTTGGATTGTAGGACATCTGGGTCTTTGTATTTCGAAGTCTTGCATTCGATGATGGCACTCTTGCTCAGTCGGGAAAGGCCTTTTGTTCACATTGGACCCCTTTTTACTGTGCATAAGTCCTTTAATTTTTGCGTAAGTGGACTTATGATCATGTCAGGAGAGGAATATTAACTCACGCATGAAACCTCTAACATTTCGATTAGTCTTGGAACTTTTCTTTTTCTAAGGCTCGTGGAAATGGAGAACCTGTGATCTTCTTCTCTTCCCTATTGAATCCCATTCTTCTTATGGATAATCAACCGATGTTGGATCACATTTGGACTATTTGGATCTGATGGCTTGATTCTACCTTCTAAGGTCGCTGGCCTTTAGCTTCATCGGTTAAACATTTTGGATCATTAATTGACCTCTTTATTCGCTCCTCTCTGATATTCTTTGTATTTGAAGGAGGCCTTCTTTTTCTAAATCTTTGCAGCTCTTTGGTTGAGATGGTTGAAATTTCAGAATGCATGTTGTCCAGCTTACTATTAAGTGAACTCTCTACTGCTTCAATTTTCCAATTAGTTTGTACATTTAGCACCTTCTGTTCTTCTACAAATATGCCTATCACTTTACTCAAATTCAGGATCGCCTGTTCAACAGGAGAAGAAAGTGGAAAAGGCTGTTGTCGTATTGAAGTGGAACCAAACTGATGTTGTGCTCTTGGAGGGGCGTATGCAAGGGGTTTGGATTTCCATGACAGGCTTGGACAATTTCTCCAGTTAGGGTTATTGGTGTTACCATATGGAGCATCTATGGGTGGTTTATTTTGACTTATGGCATGGGCATGCTCTTGACAGTGCTCACCGGAATTAGTGTTGACTCGAGTGAAGCAAGAAAATTGGGATGAAGATAACTCATTCTTATTTGCATTTCCATGCTGATTTCATTCCGGATCATCGATCTTTGAGTTAAACTGGTCAATTTCGCTTTCATCTCTGTGTCTTCAGGAAATGCGTACTTGTCTCCCCTTTGGTGGTTGATGGTCTTAATCTTTCAACTTCCCTAGGACTAGGTTCATCCGAAGCTTTGGAGGTTTCAGCTACATAGTTCAAAAAATCCATAGCTTCATCAGGATGTTTGCTTAAAAAGTTACCCCCACACATAGTTTCCAGCAATTGTTTCATGGCAGGAGACATACCACCATAGAAATGGTTTACCAGCATCCATGTATCAAACCCGTAGTTTGGGCGTACAGCGATGATACTCAATAAATCTCTCGACAACGATAAAACCTCTCATTATCTTGAAGCACAAAGGTATAAATTTGTCTTTTCAGGTGTTGGTCTTATGAGCAGAAGAACTTCTTGAGTGCGCTGCTATTTCATTTAATTTCTAATGGTTCTAGGCCTCGGTGATTTAGCCAAATCTTGGCCTTGTCTTTAGGGTCAGTGGAAATGCTTTCGACTTAAGCGAATCCATGTCCGTCATTCCTTCCTTAAAGGTAGTGCATACTTCCTCTCAAATCCCTAATATGAGTGTATGGATTTTCATTTTCCATACCATGATATGTGGGGAATTGGGGGTATCAAGTAGGCCTCAACGCTACATCTTTAGCGGGAGGTATAATGCGGGAGGGGAGCACTAACCTAGGAGGGTGAATATGGTCCCTGCCGATCTATAAATTGTTGGATTCATTGGGATTTTTGGTGACTCTGTTGTTCCTCGGGTTAGGGGATCGTGTTTTCCTTTATGTCTTGACTTCTTGCTTTGGTCAATTGTGTCTTGATTCTACGCAATCTACTGTTATTCTCTACGTCGATCTTGCCTTCATTGTTACCTGGCTGAGACACCTGAAACCGCAAATCGACTTGCAAAAGGGTTGTGTTAGCTAAAATAAGCCGGCGTATAAAAAACAAAAGCAGTCACGATTCTTGCACAAAGTGACAGGTACTTGCGATTCTGACAATGGAATAGAAAAAGGATTAAAAGGTCACCTTCACTTGTAATGAGGATTACAGTACATGACTCATCAAGCGTGGTTTTGGCACCATCGGCTTGGCTGTAATTGATTCGTGCCACCGGTAGATTGAGGGAATCAACAAAAATTTATATCCTAAGTTCCTCCTACTGCTTGTAGTCAAACTCTTTGCTGATGTTATGGCAGTCTAAGGTCGAACAGGGGATGGGTTTTTCATCCCAGGAATGATTTGCGTAAGTGTATTGGAAAGGTAAGGCTTTCTATTTGGATTTTTAGTTTGTTTCCAACAGTGTGAGTAGTTTGAAAACTAAATAGCGTAAGGCAGAAAGTGATGTGTGAAAAGGTAGCTTTGAGATTTAGGTCACTAACTTGATAACATAGGGCAAAAGCAAGTGTCTCGGGTTTTATCCTCGCATTATGACAAAGCAACATAGTCGAGCCATAGCAGGATCTTTGTTTTAACT
Source organism: Tetrastigma voinierianum (assembly GCA_016808115.1). NCBI lineage: Eukaryota > Viridiplantae > Streptophyta > Magnoliopsida > Vitales > Vitaceae > Tetrastigma > Tetrastigma voinierianum. Next base: position 43,947 of record JAEQBH010002291.1, on the reverse strand, counting down.
AAGCGAATAACCTGAATCACTCTATTTAGTCGACACAGGTATGCAGCCATCTCTGACCCCTTTAGGTTTAAAACCACACAACATTCAACATCATTTCGGTGGCTCGTAAAGACCATCCTAAAAAAGCACGATTACATCTAGCGATAGGCATACACTTTGTATCCTAAAGCATGGTAAGTATTGGCCCAATTAATGACATTAAATGATATTGACCTAGTTTGAGAGATGGGAGCCATAAATACGAGTACACAGTAGCGTTCGGCCCGCGTAGAGAGACTGACCTGTAAGCTTGCCCCTGACCAAGCTAGCTACCTTCCTCTTCAAAGAAAAAGGGAGTAGCCAAGCATCTCTTGAGTTGTCATCCTGAGAGGGTTGTTTGAGTAACTGAAAATGAGAGAAAGAGGAGAAGAAGAGAGAAAAACCAAACAACTATTGCAGATATTTACATAAAAATGAAAATTGTGCAAAGATTGTCTCCCAAAGTTGCTTAAGTTACAAAAACTAGGAGTTTATATAAGCCACCCAATGTATGAAAAATACAAAGAAAGCTAACATTTGGCTAAAATAAGGGATGAGGAAGTAATACACAAAAAATGAAGTCGGTTTGCATTAATTACAAAAAGGATAGCGATCACGGGAAATTTATTTGGCTAGAGACGAGCCTTGATTTCGCTAGGCGGCGAAAATTTCGTAAGTAGCGAAAATTTCGCTAGATGTGAATTGCCTGGCGATGCGAAATGAGAGAATTTCGCTAAACGCGCTTAATTTCGCTAGTAGCGAAATTATTAACAAGCGGCCACAGGTGACCGCGGCGCATTTTTAAGCTAGGAGCAGTGGTTAGCGAAATTTTAGGTCTAGCGAGAAATTTCACAATTTAAGCTAGGATTGCGAAATTTCGCTATGATTGACCACCGCCAATCCCAGCGGCCCTTCGCAATCTTAGCGAAATTCACGGAATTCTTGTCTTCAACGCATGTTTCTTGCTCTCTTTTGACTTTTATCACTTTGCCTTCATTCTTTCTTTGATTTTTGGTATGTTTGATGGGCGTGAATGGGTTCAATCTTCATGGTTTGCTTATATGTCTTGATATTGAACTCTCAAAGTCACTGAACACAGCTTGACAAAAATAACCTCTAGCGACATAAGTGATACTAAGAAGACTTGAACACTTCAATTGGCATAATTGGCATGATTAGTGCTCAAAAAGCACTCAAAACCTATCTGATATAGGGCTCAAAATAGCACTTTTTGGGTACTAATCAAGTCCTAAACTCATCTATTTTTAATCCATTTTTTTGGCATATTTCTAAAAGTTTATGATTCATTTTTATGCTGAATTATGAAATATTCACAAATCTTTTTGTTTGTAGGTTTTAAATGAAAATGAGATAATTCCAACAAGAAAAGCAAAGAATTGGCCAAGGTAGAATTCTCTGTCGCAATACAGTTTCAGAATGTCGCGACAGAATCCAAATAGAACCAGTAGGAGTTATGTCGCAACAAGGATCAAGCTGAACTCAAGCCATAATGAAGACTGACGCGATATAATTTTAGATAGACTGACTGATTTATGTCGCGACAATGGACTTTTATGTCACGATTAAGCTGGAGAAGTTCATAAAGAAGAATGTCGCGACATTCCTCACTCTTTAGTGACATTGATCAAGCAAATGGCAATGGAATTTTGTCGCGACATCTCACAACTCTGTCGCGACGTAAAGAAATGAAGATATCATATGAACTCTATCACGACAAAAGAAATCTCTATCGCGACATAAAATGGCAAAACAATGACACAGGTCAAGATAATGTGCCTCGGCGGAGTTTTTACTACATGTTGCGACGGGCGTTTCGAGCATAGCCAGACGAAGCGAAATTATATGTCGCGGCGGGAAGAAAGCATGTCGCTGACACAACATTTAGAGTCAGCAATGAAGGATAAGAAGACTTTGTCGTGATAGAGAATTTTTATGTCGGCAGGCACGACATGAGGTTGAAGTGGCGTGTTGCGACAAAGAGCCGGATCTTGTCGCCTTGAGAAGTTGAGAAAGATTACAAAGAAACTTATGTTATGACGATAAATGAACAAGGCGGAAAACGTGCAACAAAAGAAGATTATGTCTCGACAATAAAAATTGCTAAGTAAAAGATTTTTGTCGCAACAGAGAAGTTTTATGTCGCAACATAAAATGGAAGAGATATGAGACCAACCAAGACAAGTCTTTCACGAAAGGAGCTTCCAGTATTTGCGTGACAGTTGTGACAACGAGGGTCAAAGGCGATTATGTCGCGACAAGCGGACTTCGAGCAACTGTGAAAACTGCATTTGCGACTATATGTTTTACTATGTCGCGACTAAGGTTGAGAAGAACCCCAAGAAGAATGTCGCGACATTCTTTACTATGCCGCAACAATGAATGAAGAACTCAAGGCTGAATTCTTTGTCACAACAATTGGAAGCTAGGTTGCGACATTAATTGAAGAGGAATGTTTAGAAGTGAACAAAAGAGTGTCGCGACACAGTCAGAAACAAGAAAGAGTTAAATTATGCCGCAACACTCCTAAACTCTATCGCGACATAAAAGAAAGCAGAAGACTGAGAAACTATGTCGTAACACAAAAATTCTATATCCACATTTTAAAGCAAAAAGCGCATGATGAAGGCTTCGATCGCGACAAAGAATTTTTACGCCATGACATACTATTAACATTCAAGTTGTAAGGCATCGAAATTGTGGGAACCTGAAGACACCTTACAGTCGCGACATAAATCAAACAACCTCAGCAAAACTAAGTCACGACATTACCAAATTATGTTGCAACAAAATTAAAAAAGAAAGCATAAAAATATGTCCCGACAAAAACTGCATGCCACGACAAGATGTTGGGCGACAGAGATGAAAACTATGTCACGACAGAATTTTCTATGTCGCGACAAAGCTACTAATTGAGCCGGAATTTTTGGGGATCCACAATTTGTGCCTAGAAGTGTGGCCCATCATTTGAAAATCTATAAATAGGCATGAGACCTTTGTGGCTGACTTTTTGCCAAACCCGGGAACACGGAGTAATTGGAGGCTACGTATATTGTTTTCTTTTCTTTAAGGTAGTTTTAGATTAGCTTTTTAGTTAGCTCTTTTTGGGATTGAATAGTGATCTGGTGTGAAGTTTTGAGCTGGGTTCACTGTAAAATCTCCATTTTCATTGTTGTCTGACTTGAAGAATTTGGAAATTTTTTAGAGTTCATTTAATTCAATTCAGTTGCAATTTCAGTGAATTTTCTTGATCAGCTAGTCACTGTTAGTTGTAATCCAATTTTGAAAGATTGAGCTCCATCTAGGATAGGATTGATGTTCATTATTGTTTTTTGCTCAATTTAGAAGAATGTCACAGTTCGAAATCTTGAATTTATTTAATTGGTAATGATCTGAAAGTTATCTGTTCAGAATATTAGTAGCATGTACCTAGAAAATGATTGTATCTTGATCTGATTTCCAGGAAGCCCTCTGTAACGCCCTGAAAAAACCCTAACAGTTTTATAACATGTTTAGGGTATAAAATAAATTAAATTGTATTTTTCCAGCGTTTAAATTGCTAAAAACGAAAATTGATAAAAATAAAAATAAAAAACCCATAAATTATATAGGAGTCGGATAAATTTGGTCAAAATGTCAAATGAGGATCCAAGGGTCATAAATGGGAAGTGTAAATGCCAAAATGAAAATGTGATAAAATGTATTGAAAATGAAAGTGAAATGAAGCCTTAAAAATACAAAAATGAGAAAAGATGAATTTGTGGGCTAGCCAAACAAGGCTTAGTGAAGGATTTTTTGATTAAAGACCAAATATTGAGCCATTGGTACATTTAGTGAAAAAGAAGGGAGAAAGTGCTAGGGCTTTTTTGGTTGTGAGAGAGGGGGGAAGATTATTGGTCTTTGCTCCATGAAATTAAGGATTAAGGTGATCAAGACGAAGAAGGAAGATTGGTATTGAAGAATTAAAAATTTAAAGGTAGAAAATCAAACCTGGCTCGCTTTCCTTGTGTGTTTGGGTTTAATGAAAACCCCCAGTGGAATAAAAGTGTTTTTATTGGTTGTAGATAAGTTTTTGGGGGGTTGCTCTATGATTGTTTTTGTTGTTTTGATTGGTTGTGGTCCTCAAATGAAGAATGTTTATATAAAGGAAATGTTGGGTTTTTGGGAGATCTTTGTCAAAGAATTTTCCAAAGCCGTGTTTTTTTTTTTTTTGCTATAACATGGTCATCACTCATCCAAATTGAGTTATTCAAATTTTATGGGTAAACTAGACTTTTAGGATAACAACTCTCCTTGAAATAAGTGAATCCAAATTTGGACCCCATTGGACCCAGACAATTGGTCAAAGTGAGGCTCTGTTTCGAATTCGGTCACGGTTCGATTATGATACGATTTTAGTGTTTCGAATAGTTTGATGTTTAGGCCATAAGTTAAGTTTCACTCATCCAAATTGAATGATTCAAATTTCTAGGTAAACTAGACTTCTAGGAGAATAAATTTTCCTAAAATAAGTGTATTCAAATTTGGACCTTATTGGACCTAGAAAATTCGTCAAAGTGAGGCTCCATTTTCGAGGTCGATTCTAGTTCGGTTCTGATGAATTTTGAATTGTTTGAAAACAGTTTATTATTTAGACCATAAGTTGAGTTTTAAAGCTCATCCAAATTGAGTGATTCAAATTTAAGGTAAAGTAGACTTCTAGGAGAACAATTTTTCTAAATAAAGTGTATTCAAATTTAGACCACATTAGACCTAAATTAGGTCTAAAGAGAGCCACTATTTTGGGGAATTCTAGTTATGTGTGAAAATAGAATAGAATAGAATGTTTAGGACATATCACAGACTTCGGTTCTCAGAATTTGATGATTCCAATTTACGAATAAAATAGATTTATAGAGGAACAATGAGACTTGAAGGAAGTTGGGTAAAAATATGACTCATTTGTTCCCAAAGAATTTTTTACAAGTGAAGGGTGCATTGGAAAACAGCCTAACTAGAGCCTAAATAATCCAAATGATATTGTTCTGGTGTGATGGATTAGGGGTTGGCGACAAGGAAAACCCGAATTGGTGAGATTAGAGGATATGGTGAAGTGAGACGACCTTTTAGTTCGTTCTCTATTCTTCTCTTCTTATTTCAAGTATCAAAATTGTTTGTGCAATTATTGAAATGATTTTCAATAAAACTGTATATTGATTTATTTTAAGTGATTTGAGAAAATTGGTTGTGGAATGATTGCCATGAAAAATTGCATGAGTATTGAAATGTGTTATTTGAGTATAAATGTATGTATCTATTATAAATTTATTATTTGATTTTTAATGCCCATAATAGAATGTATAGTCATATTCGAGTTAGGAATCGAATTAGTATCTTGATAAGGATCAAACTAGCGATCGCGTAATGAGCGTAATGTAGTGTCACTTTGATCGTAGCGCGGCGGAGGCGATATCGATAGTGTTAAAATGATTTTTTAATAACCGGTCGGTAGCCCAGCGAGGTACGTCTTATGTTATAAAACCTTTTTATCTGACCTGACCAACGAGGCCGTGCCAATGATTAGTTATCCTATGCACGAAACATTGGCTAGAAATCGTTTAAAAGCGAAATGCATGATTTGAGTTTTGAATGAGTTATTGCATATGAAAGTGCATATTTGGAATGATCAATGAATTGTAAATGAATGCATATGAAATGAAAATATATACATATTGTATTGCATTGATCATTCAAAAAAGGTTCAAAAGCATTGCTTTAGAAAAGTCGTATGATTTGTGTTAAAATGAAATGAAGAGAGGTTTAGAACCACTAAGCATGAAAATGCTTAGCGCTTTGGTTTTATCATTGCACAGGTACCGAGTGAACAGGTTCAAAAGCAAAGACCATGCAAGCGCTGAGTCATTGTTGTTAAGCGAATACGGAATTAAAAGTAAAGTTTCGACCATGCATTACATGAAACCCATGATCGCTTTTTGATACTTTGCATTAAAACTATGTTGTGAAAATTGAACTCGATAAATGTTTGTAAATGTTTTTATATTTAAAAAAGCGACATAATGCTAGAAATGTCTTATAAAGGTGGGCAATGGAGCAAATGGGCATATAATGTCATATTAAATGAAAATGTGTATTGAGAACAAAAGATGGGCCCCCTTTAAGTTAACGTGATAAATACGTTTATATTTTCATAAGAATAATTATCTTTTACAAATGAGTATTTGAAATGTGGCACATTGAAAATGAATTGTATTTGGATTCATAAAAGGAAGGGCAGCGTCTCGGATGCGGTGCCGACCTGGGACCAGAAATTAAGTGCGGGGCGTGAGCCCCTACTTTCTCCCCGAGTGACCTGACGGAGATTCACGAGAATATGGAGGCGGGTTGTAGGGTATGTTAGATTAATATTAAGGAACTAATGAACTCTAAAGGAGTACTTCGATAAATCACTGCTTACTCATGGTGTGAGATAGTTGGATAATGTATCAATTTAATTAATGAGAGTTTCTCCTCAGTCGTGGAAGGATCTTAATTAGTGTTAAACGAGAGGAATCTGTCGAGAGATAGAGTATTTTATCAAATTCAATGGATGAGTTAATTAGATTGGAGAAGGCTTATAATATCTGTCTATAGAGACGAAATTCTTCAATCCTAAGATTTGGGTGTGAAATGCGAAAATGAAAAAGTACCCAAATTTTAGAAAGAGGTTTCTATTTAACAAGTAACTAATTATACTCATGTATCCGAAAGGAATATAGATATCTAATTAGCGAAATGTATGGTTAATGGAGAAATCCAAACTGTACTATCTTGCATCTTTGACAAGTTTAAATTTCAAACTAATGGCTGAGCTATGTTATCAAAATGATCACGAGAAGTGATAATTGTACATTGATCACAATTTCTAGTGTTAACTCACCGATGAACTTTCAATCAATTATTTTAAATTTTTGTTATACATAGTTATGGAATTTTATTTAGTTTTACTTTTCTGTTAGTTAGGACCAAATCATTTTTAACTTTGGAGTTCAAATAGGAAGGACCTTGAGTAGATGGGGCAATCGATGTTTAGATTTCTCATCAATTCTTGTGGGAACAATAACTGGACTTATATCCACTTTTATTACTTGAAAGACTATGCACTTGCAATGATTTGGACCCAAAACACATTTTCAATGGGAAGCCTTGTTAGGAAGCAGAAAGTATTTTTATAATTTTGGTATTAGTGACAAGTTTTGGGCGCCATTGATCACGAGAACTAATTAGTTCCGGTGGTGGTACGGAAGTTTAGCACCCTACGACTTCATCATATTAGTTAAATTGGTCTTAAACTATTGATGCATTTTTGGTCAATATAAAAATCAGTTTATGAAGTATTTGGGCCATTTGCCCGACATGCACGAATAGTCTTTGGTGGCCGGTGCTAATTACTTAGTAGATTTGGTCATCAATCGGAGAAGGAAGAGGACGCACACTAGAACCTTTGTTGATTATGAATTATATTTTGAGTATGTTTTTGTGTATTTATATAACTCAAATGTTATATTCACACCTTATTCATCAATAACCACTAATCCCCATTTTGCAATGTTTCTGAGATAATGAATGATAATCAGCGAAGGAAGAATTTGCAAAGGCAAGGAGGCAGAATTTATAGTAGAGGAACTTTCGAGTTCGCCTCGACGAAGGCCAACCTTCACCTTGGCGAAGAAGAGGTTCACTAAATGAAGGACCTACACTGACTCACCTCGTGAGCCGGCCTTTATGATTAAGAAGATTACTAAAGAACCACCCTCGAGTTCGCCTCAGCAAACCTAACCTTCGCCTAAGCGAAGGGTCACCACATCAGAAAATGGCACGTGTCTTCGCCTAGGCAAAGAACGTCGGGCTGAGACATAAATGTACCTATTTTTAGCCCAATCATTGACCCATTTCCCAATAGTATATATACTTTACTTGTAATAGACCTAAAATGAAGAGGAGAAACCTAGAGGGGGCGTGACATACTCCCATTTCTAGGGTTTTCTCTCTAGGCTTAGTTTTATTTTTTATTTTTAGTTTTACTTGATCTTGAGCTCATTTTTGAGCTGGTGGAAGATCAGGCACGCTGGGGATACCTTGTAGTAATTAATTTGAGTTTTGGAGCAGATTAGTATGATATATGTTTTAGTATTCTGAGCTCTACTCTTATTTTAATCTTTGATATTTTTCAGTGGCAATTTGGAAGCATCCCTTTATGAATTGATTTTTACCTCTAATGTCCTACAATTTTTAAAATTGAATAAACTTAATCAAAGAGACCTAGGAAATTAGGAATGCCTAGTACTAGGTGGATTTTATTAAGAGGATATCATTGACCTTATGTGAAGATCGTGGACCAAAGGGGATCGATTGAAAGCATGCTCGGGTAACTGTTGCAGGACGAAGAGACCAATAGAGTTCCCAAGATTGATTGCCTTAGAACCAATATCACATAGTTTTACTAAGAGGAATGGGGAGAATAGAATGAGGTGTGTGAAAAATTGAGGGAAGACACGAAAGTGTAAACCTCATATCGGATTCCTTGGGTAAGCACGAGAATATATTCATTTTGATCAATAATTTTTGGTTATAAGTCATAAACCCATCAATGGAGACAAGCAGAGCGCAGTGTTGTCGTTAAAGTTTTCTTGCACTTCACTTGATCGTTTGTTGATTTTTAAGAGTTAGGTTATTTTAATTAGTTTTAATTTTAGTTAATCATCATCCCAATCAATCATATCGCTTAGATAGTAAAATTCTTTAATAGTCGGGGCACTTAATCCCCATTTAAACCAATTTTCCCATGTGGGTTCGATACTTGGGTTTTTTAATTAAAAAGCCACTATATTACTTGTGATCCATAATCTTGCGAATTTGGTTGTTTTCAATCGAAAATTTATATATATGCAAATAACCGAACAAAAACACACTTTAACATCATCAAAACCTACATTTACACTAGCTAAAGACATAAAAACTCAATCAATTTCTTCTCGTTTCTTAAACCTTGCCAAATCTTTAGGATTTTCCCATTCATCATTGGCAAGGTCAGTTCCTTCGAGCCAACATATTATTATAATATGAAGCGTATCAATCTCCCCTTGGCAGGTTCCACAGCCGAGTTTTCAACTCAAAGGCTTGTGAATGATTTTCCATGTCATAATAGTTTTCGCGGACATCATCCCATATTTCGTTGGCAGACATGAATAGGTAGGCATCCAAATATACTCCTCCATGGAATTGAGAAGCCAAGTGGTGATAAGGGAGTTTTCAGATCTCCACTTATAGAACAAAGGATCATATTTTTTTCGAGTGTTTTTTTTTCCCCTGATAAAAAACCAAGTTTCCCTCAACCATCTATGGCTAGTTTCACATATTGAGCTCATTCTTAAAAATTCTTGTAATTCAATCTAACAATTGTGATTACGATGGAGGCATTTGGGTTCTCATCAGTGGTAATGGGATGAATAGAGGTGACGATTTGAATGGGAGGAGAAGGAGGACCGACCATGGTTGACGGTGGAGTTCGGTCTAAATAGAGTGAGTAGCAGTGGCCTGCTGGTTCGGCTGAAAGAACTCGGCTCGGCTCAATTCAGTATTCTTGGCCGAAACTTGAGCCCTAATTGGAAGCTTGATAAATCTCGGGCTCGGCTCGGGCTCGCAGAGCTCGGCCAAAACCGACTCGGGCCGCGGGACCCATCAGTCGGCGGAACTGAGCTTCGCCTCGATCTCGGCCAGGCGGGATCTGGTCTTCCTGGCGATCCAGGCTCGGGGCGCGAAGTGAAATGCAGGTCATGTCCTAGATATCGATGTAATGGATCCTCTGACTCACAGATCCGGTCGACATGGATGGCAAATGTGTGAATCCTCGCTGAGAGCCGTGGGGCGACGGCCGGCGAGGCCGGCGGGTCGAGCGAATCGCGCCGTCGGTGGGGGCTGTGCTGGGTCTCAGGATCTGCTCGGTAGCGAAATGGTACCTGATGGCGTGTGAAGGTGTCGACGACGGTATGTTCCAGTGTGGATAGCGTGAAGAAGGTGACCAAAGGACGTTGGGGAAAGGACATGGATGTTAGGTATGGCCGCATTGTGCGATCGGTCGATGCGATGTCTGAATAGATTACAAATATGAGGTATTGGGGCTCTGTGGAAATATAAATTGTGGCCCGTGAGGCTTGAACAAGGTTGCCGTCTTGGAAGGTAGCGTGAGGCAAATGCCACGGACGTGATCTGATCAATTGACTGATGAGCCCAGGATCGATCTCAGCGTGTGGGGTATTAGGCTACTTTGGATGCAGTCTTTGGAGCAGCCGGTAGTCTGGCGTGGGTATGGGCCAAAGCGTCGAGGTGATCGTGGGGTGGGGTTTCATAGAAGAAACAAGGAGCCCATTTGGAATTTATTAGAGCAGACGATCTTGGCAAGGAGTGCCATAGTCATTCTTGGGTATGAAAATTTGAAATGGCCGGTTCAACATAATTAGGCGGTCTGGATCTCGTCAGGCAGTGGTAAAAGTATGGGTCTTGAAGTGTCATGCGCATCTAAGGTAGTCGGGAGGGTGGTGGTCGACCCAACCATGCGCGAGTATATTGCAAATAGTTTAATTGTTACTAATGAGTTTAGCAACGGATCTTGTTGATATATTATTTCTTATTTAGATAATTGATTAAAACCAATCATGTTTCTTATTCAATGATTTTAGGTATCTTATTCTTAGCTCTGCAATTTACTTTGTTTTAATTACATTCGTAATTTTGGGTTACCAGGCTGTTTGTGATGGAATTACAACGCTGTGTCAAGAAAGGAAAGCGAAATGTTGAAGGATGTAGGCACTATGACTTTAGCATCAAATTCTTCATCAGTAGATAAAACAAATCAATAGAAAATTATTTTAAGCTTAATTGATGTATTTGTTATCAGTTGATTACAAAAAAGTTAAAAAGTATATGGTGAGCTTGAGTTGAGGATTGGTGCAATCTCTGGCTTTGTATAGGCTGAGTTGGGAACTGAGCTCGAGTTGGCTCGAGGCTCGTTAAAGCATGGAAAACGGCGCAATGAGGTACGACCAAGCTTTTTTTCGTCGAAGCCAAGCTTGAGCTGATTTTAGGCTCGTTAAGCTCATTTCGGGCTCAAGACCTCATATAACAAACCTAACTCGAATGTTGAAAACAGAGTACCGAATTTCGGAGTACAGATTCTGAAATACTAAGTCTAAACCTATGGCTACGATACCATGAAAGTTTGAGGGAAAAATATGAACTCCACTTCAATATTATATAGTGAGTGAGTAAAATCGTGTTATAGGATTTACAGCACCTAATTGACAGAATATTTATGAGATTTACAATGCTTAATTGACAGCTATTGACAACTATAATTGACAGCTATTTACAACCACTAGCACAGGTAATTTATTGACTAAACGGATAAGGAAAATATTCCCTTAAAAATCTCCTATAATAGGAAAAACTAAACTAGGAAAAACTTTTAATATTTGAGAGCAACCTAACAAAACATTCTTATGTACTTTTAAACCTCTCCTAATCACCCATGCAGCAATTAGACTTCTCAAGCAATTATACTTTAATCCAAATAAACCCAAGATACAGCTAAAGAAATCTGTAATGAACTCAATCTCATGAAACCACTTTCCGGCTATTTTGACTTTGAATCACCTACATGAACCCTTTCCAGGCCCATGCTTGCCCTGTAGGACAAGGGTAAATAACAAAGTCAAGCCCATGTGAGCTAGACAATGAATCAAGCTGGGGCCTATGGTTTCAAACTAGGCCATCTGATGACTAATACACCATGCAGTCTCAATAACAACAGCAACAAGCAAAAATAAGAGGTAAACCCAAAAAGAAACTCTTATCTCAAACAAGCATAAGCAACTATTAGTGACATATATGGCTACCTGCCATTTCTTGAAGAACTATCATACGTCTCTGTGATGAAGGCAAATCAGATCACCAAGATGCACAAAATTATAAGGGAGTTCTTTTATCTAAATGGCATATTGAGGATGAAGAAAGATAATTCAGATCTCACAAGGAAAAAAAATATTGGCAAGGAAATAAGCACATACTCGTTACCAAAGCCACGTCAAATGTCCTAACACCCCTTGAAATATAACAGTTCCAAATGTAAAGAAATAAGAAGGGGTCATTGTTCACTAATACAATAAACCTTATTGTTGCCTTTCCATCTCAGCATGAGCTCTTAATCCTTAAGCTGATTTGGTATAGAAGCGGATCCCAACAGCCACACTCAAGATTATCAAGGGAACTAGGAATTGGAGAAGCTTGATAATAAACTCTGATGTCTTATCCTGGTTGTAGTGGGGTTGCTTGGGAGGAGTATACTTGACCTTGCTGGGAATAGTAGCATTATCAATTTCACCAACATAGAACTCATCCATCATTGCTCTTGCACTGGTGCTGTGACCAACATCCTCAAAATCATCAGTTGCATCCTTCCCTGCAAACCGTAGACCACATAAGGCACTAAAACAGAGTTCCCAATTCATATTATTTACCGGTCCAAAAGTGTTGGACACAGCCAATAATCGTTATGGTTCTGGGTCCGCTAAATATTGAAATATCTGGAGGGTTTCTTTCCCAGTTTTAAATTGCAAGATATCAGGCACTGCCTATGGATCAACATTTGAGGTAAGGTGATGTATGGGCTCTACCATTTCATTTCCAGATGTATTATATACCTGTAGCTGACAACAAGACATCATCACCACCAGGATGGTCCTCCAGGAACTTTGTAACATCATATACCTGTTCCAATTCATTAAGACAGAGATCATTACTGAAAACAAAAAGAACATGTAGCCAAAATTTTAACATGGAAAACACAGGTAGCACAATTTAACCTCCTAACTTCAAGTTATTCACCCTCCATATTTGGGTTTGCAGACCTTTAGAGTAAAGGACCTTGCGAGTGCTTCAACGTGGCTCAAAACCATTCTTATAACCTCTGAACATTTGATATGGAATACAAGATTCGAAATCTAAAAGAGATACAGGTCCCCATAGCTGGTTCAGAACTTCTCATGCAGAGGAGATAAAGTGAGCCCCCTTTTTAATATTTACCTTGAGGGCAAGTCAGTTTTTATGGGATGACCAAAAAGAAGATTTAGCAATATAGTGAAATACTAGACCAAATATCAAAATTACCCATTCAAATAATTCAGCTTGTCTCTGGAATTTGAGTCATTTAACAAAGAGCAATTTATTATTTCATGACAATATCAGGCGGGTCACAATTGAATGTGAAATACAAGATTCCCAAAACTACCCAATTAGCACAATAAACTTTTTGGGACCATCCTTAACCAGAACATTAAATTTATGATTTGAACAGGCCTAATTATAAACACATTTGAATTCTAGGTTGCAAACCCTTTTTGAGAATAACCATATTATAATTTGATAACATAATGATTTAATTTGAAGCATGTCCTACCTAAAAAAAAGGCAATTTTAATTGGAAATAGCTGTTTGAGGTTGAAGAAAAATTATGGGTCCAATCAAAATTATGGACACAATCTAATCCACCCATTTTTAATAACAAGAATCCAAGTAAACTGTCATTTCCAATGAAGAGAAAAATGGAAAGCCGACTAAATCATTTTATCTAATAGTTCCCATCCATTAATACCTAGTATTTCATCCTCAGTTGGCAAGGATTAATGGTTAATCATAAGAATTTGAATAGCATTTCTGCTTAATTAATGGTCTTTCTAGATAATATTTAATTTAAATATTGAAGGGAGATATCAAACAGTAATATTACTAACACAATTCCAAATTATATTTCTAACCAGGTTTTGTATAGCCTTGAAGAACGCTTTGGCAGGCAATGGCATATTAAGAAGTCATATAAACATAAATACAACATATCACCAAAATTGGATTCAACCAAACCCTTTCTCGCCATTGAGAAAGCTACTATAATTTTTCAAAATCTGCAAGATCATTTGATAGACCCTCATCACTTAAGTGAGGGTTCTAAGAGCTTCCGAAAGGTGGGAAAATGGATTCGTTGGATTCCCCATATCTATGATAGGTTCAAGTTAAATTTTGATGGTTCGAGGATAAAGGGCACTAGTGCTTTAGGATGGGTCATTAGAGACTCAAATGGTATTATAAAGATGGCTGGATGTGGTGGCAAGCAAGTCCTCTATAATTACTATAGAATGCATGGCATTAAGAGATGGGATTTTAGCTGCCAAGAATAGTGGTTACTCAAACTTAGAGATTGAAGGTGACACCAAGATTATAATAGATTGCTATAATAAAAGGATTAATATCCCTAGTTCTATTATGTTATTAATGGAGGATATTTGGAAGTTATTTTTTTTTTATGGATAATAACAAAGGTGCAAGAAAGGGGAGAAGTATGGATATGGAAAGAAGAATGAGGAAGAACTTGAAAATGGAGAGGGAGATGAGGGGTGTGGTGAAGGGATGCTAGAGTTGGTAGGTCAAGTGGGCTATTTAATTTATTTTGGAAGTTATCATATGATATGAACATTGATGAGTGCAGACATGTCTGTAGAGAAGCAAATAGAACTATTGATTGTTTGGCAAAAAAAAGGTATTGGTATTACGGATTCAAAATTTTGGTTGTCTAATTTCCCTAAGGATGTTACTAACATTAGTTTTGAGGATTATTCTGGGTCTCTATCTAATCTCATTGGTCTAATAATACATAAAAAACACAAAGGAAAAAACAAGATAGTTCTGATTTACACCTAATCCCACAATTGGGAGATTTCCAGCTATCAACATTTCCACCTACATCCATGAAATCTAAAATCTGGGAAAGGGTCTTTGAGCACCATAGTCAATGGAAGTCCTAATGACTGGACTCCCCAGTAGTAAAAACTCATAAATTTTTTATCTGAAACAGAGACTTCCCTGACTGAGTCTTTAAAAAAGATCAAATGGACAAGACTCTACATCTTATAATTTCACTATCAAGAGCCTTACATCTAGATCATCAATTGGGTTATTAAGCCCAATATTGGGTCTGCAATGTATCTTAAGTAATGCAAGGTCTACCAAAAATCCTAACCTGGAAATCTTCAATACCAAAGGAAAAGTAAATTACTAATTGCCTTTAAGGACTTGCAGTGGACCAAAAGACAAAAGCACTTTGAAAAAGTGATACAGTGCAAAAGATCAAAGAGATAAAATCAATATCAGCATCCTCCTATTCCACCATAGAGTTTGGAACAACCAACTATAGAGACCTGATCTTTTACAAGCAAAGAACAAGATGCTAACACAGATCTGAGTACTAAGATTCGAGATTTTCCCAGCATTAACTAAACAAAATCTTGATTCCCACCCCACACACAAACATTAAAACTGAGAGAAAGGGAAAATAAAAGTTCATCAGAATATACACAAACCAAAATTAAACAATAATCAAACCAAAAACACCTATGAGGAAAAACCAGAAATTCAATTTTTTTGAATAAAAAACCCCAAATCAGTCCAACAAAAGACATATTCAGAAGAACATTCCCTGAACCATACAAAGATCTCAAGACCTACAACATCAAAACCAGATCCAAAATCACCCAACCCTAGTACGGCTTAACCAAATCCGATTTAAAAAAAAAAACACTAGATTGATTCAGACAAAGAAAATATACCTTCCCATCAATGACTAGCCAACAGTCCTTAGGGTTGCTGTGCTCAGAGACCTCAGCCAAAGTATAGACCTTCCCTTCACCCATTAATGGCAATTAGAGTGACAAATGAAAAAATAATAAAGGGGAAGAAAGGGGAGAAGTATGAATATGGAAAGAAGAAGGAGGAAGAGCTTGAAAATGGAGGGGAGAGATGAGGAGGGATGGTAGAGGTTGGTAGGTCAAGTGGGCTATTTAATTGGTTGTGGAGTTTGGTGAAGGGGGGAGTTGGCTTCTCAGTTCTCACTACTCTCTTCTCTGTTCTTTCACCCACCCCTTTCCCACGTCACATGCACCTCATCTCTACCTTATTTCCCTCTTTCTTACCCATAGTTTTATTTATTCCTATTCCTACTTCCCTCCCTCCTCAAATCTAACAAATCAATACCGCACCTTCTTTTTGAAATTTCAAACCATATTTTAATTTCCAGAAAAAAAAATAATAATAATAATTTTTCCTACTTTGAAATTTTCTGAAATTTAGGTTTTACCTACTTGTAACAAGGGCATACCACTTTTGATTTTTTTTTTTAAATTACTACTTTTAAAAAATTAGTATTATTTACATCTTTATCAAGAACAAGATTGGATTTCTCTTTCTTGTATGGACAACCACTAGACTTCGTATAAGTCATATGATGATATCATTTATTTATAAAAAAATATATTATTTTATTAATTTTTTACCTTCTTAATTTATATTATTATAAAATATCATGTCTGAAACTGTTTAACATTTAGTAAAAGTATAATATAATGAAGGAAAGAGTATTCGATTCTGAGTGTGAGTGAGAACACAGTTTATAATATTGTAATTCAAGTGTTTAGTTGATAAAAAAATTATTAAAATGATTTTATTTATATTTTGACTTTTATCACAAGCAAATAATGCATAAAAAAATAAAGAGGGATTTACATTTTAGATAATTATGAAATTATGAACAAAATTTTCAGTTCCTCTTCACCGATTTTCTCACGGAAAATTTCCTTTTCCGTTGGAGATCGGTGTGTGGCTATTTAGAGAAATATATATAAACGATGTATCCACAATTTTGTCTTTTGGGTATTTTACTATTTTATTTTATTTAGAAATAAAAATCAAACATTTTTCTAAAGTGTTTTATTAACACTTTATTAAAAAAAAAAAATCGCTGAAAATGTGACTTGTTTAATTATCGATTCTTAAGCTATCTCAGTAGAAAATATCAAATTTTAAAATTCATTGTAAGTTTTTGACAACGTATTACCAAATCTCATAAATTATTTTAATTCGCCGTAAAATCTCAGTTTATTTTTCATAATTAGTAGGTACCCACAAGATGGTGCACAATGTACATCGATAATATTGTTTCATAACTTAATTTTAATCATCATTGTTGAAGAAGCTCAATTTTAAATAATAAATTATTACTTAAAAATTAAATTAAAATTTATATTTGTTTCTTTTTTTTAAAAAAAAAATCATATTAGTTTGTAGATAATAACCAAAAAAATGGAAAAAGACATAAAAGATTAATTTTAGGATACAAGAATAACCAAAAAACCACTCTTATTTGCTTAAAAAATTAGAGAAAATGAGGCTTTCAAATATTGTTTTTAAAATAAAATATTATTAAAAAGTTAATCATAACTAATTTGTACTTGAAAAGTTAAAAGGTAAATTAACGTGTTATTAAATTTCCAGATTTGAAATATATACTATACATAAAAAATGTTTTTAGTTTTTTTTAGAAGAGATATATTTATTGATTTGAATTAGGAAACAAGAAGGATATTTAGAAGCAAGTAATTGGCTTCTAGCATGGCCGTTTTCTTTTAACTTGAAAGTTGGAGCCATAATACATTTGAATTTTTGAAAAAATTATTTTCATATCCATTTTTAGTTCTAAGTAGTCCTTGAAGAAAAATCATATTCTAAATTAAAATAAATATTAAAATCCAAATTTCAAAACCTTAAATATTTGCATCACATTCTAAAATTAAATTTCAAAGAATTGAAGTGAGATATTATTTTTGGAAATTGAATGTTTTTCAAATTCTTAAATTATTGCTTAGAATGTTACACATGTACCACAAAATGAAGTTTGTCAAACTTGCTTTTTAAAATTTTAAAACTGCTTTGTTTCTAGTAATATAAATAATCACACTTTAGAAAGCATTTTTAAGGGACCTAAATTACATTACAAGACTGAAACTTTATTTTACATCATTTTTATTATAAATATGATAATTTAGATTTCATTTTTTTTTTTTTTTGACAATATAGATTGCATTTAAAAATGAGATTAAAAAAAGTAGAAACAATCCCTTTGTAACCTAAAACATATATAGTAATTTCTCTTCCATACCATAACTTATTGTTTCTAACTTTTTATATCACTGGGACTTTATTTATTTTTGAATGAAATTCAATTTTGCTTTAATTTGAAAACATTCACAATGAGTTTTAATATCTTTTATAACACCATTTTGATTTCCTTTCCGTTTAAAGTAAAAAACAGTCAGACTCTCAATTCCTTTCCTTTCATCTCTTCTGCCTATCATTTGTTTGAAGTTTATATAAAGTATCAAGATTCTACATACTCACTTTAACTCCACCCAAAGTCAGATTCCTCCGTCTTTTCCTTATCCCTCCCTGCTACAAAGAACATTGCCAAGTAGATTTCAAAGTTCGCTACGCCATTATTTTATACCGTCGTTTATCCTGATTTAATTTAATCTATTTTGGGCGAGACATGACTTCTCAGAAGAATTACTTTCAATTAATATTTTTATTTTTTTTATTTTCTTTCCCTTGGTTTACTAACAGTGCTTTAAGTACGATTTTGCAAGCATACGCATTTTTCCAAGAGAAAAGAAGAGTTTTCTCTTACAGTCTTAAAACAAAATCGTGAATTTGGTTGAAAAAAAAAACCAAAAATCAATGAGTTGTTTTGGTTGTGGTCGGAGGAAGAAGACGATCGAAGGACTAAGAAGTTTACTAAAAAGTCTCTAATTTTTGGGTTGAGCGACTGGTAAGGGAAAAACGAACTATCTTAGAAATATTTGGGTGCACAACTAAAAAGGAAAAAAAAATCCATCTTTGAAGAAATCCTTAGATGGTTTGTAACATTCAAAGGAAGTTTTGACATTTCATAATCCTTTGACTTTTTCTATTCTCACATTTTATTTTGTTGGACTTTATCTTGGAAAAAAAAATGAAATCTTTTATTTTGAGGTGATTTGAGTTAAAATAAATAAAAACTAAGTTTATTTTGGTTTGGAAAAAAAATTAAAAAAAAAAAAGCATTTTGGTAGGGGGAAAAAACCCATTTGTTCAGGTCTTTGGTTCCGGCAACAAATCTTTTTCTTTTTTTTTGGAAAAGAAACTCGTTTAGAGAAAAAAATAAAAGAAAAGTAAGATGGTCCTTTATTCGGAACGACAAAATAAATAAAATCCTTTTTCTACAAAAGTAGATGAAAGGGTTTTATACCCATGATTCAAGTGGTGAATGCTCTACTAATAGGCTATACGCTTGGTCATGATGAGGAAATAAGCTTACTTGGCTAAACTCTATACTTATTTTGAGTTTGTGCCAATTCCTTTTGGTCTTAGGAAATTGAAAATTAAGATACAAAAAAGTTATGTCTAAGGAGTTTTGATTTCAAGCAGGACTGTTTTTTACCTTTCAAATCTTCCTCGTGGTCTGAATATCTCCGTTTTTAAGGAGGTCGGTTCTCATTGTATTTAGTACCCCACCCGCCTTTTCCTAAGCATTATTTTGTTATACGTTATTTTCAATTATTAAGAGTTGGGAATAGAAAATTGACACATTTTAAGGACAAGTAGAGCTTCTATAAACACAACAAACATCGGGGAATTCAAATTTCTAATTATCAAGCACTGACGTGAGGCCAAGACGCATCAATACATGCTAAAAACTCCTTGATTCATTTGGGCCTCTAAGGCAAAAACGTACTATACCGACAAACCCGATGTGGAGTCAATATATTTATTTTAGAAAGTTTGCTTTATTTATTTTGAAAAGCTTTATTTATTTATTTTAGAAAGCTCATTTTTAAGAGTCATTACTGCACTCTTAGAAAGTTTCTTTCCTAGTTGTTAAGAAGTCGCTTATTTGATTTGTAAAGATGAGACTATATATACCCTCATAATGTAGTCTTTTACAAATCATTCAATAATAATATTTTCATTTCTCTTTAAGAGCCTTCTCTGCTTTTCTTATATCTCGGGTGGATTCCTCTGACGAACGCTCGCTTTCATACCTGAGCGATTCTCGCATGCATAAGTTTTGTCTCACTTATCAATCAACCCGGGTCTATAGTTGATTGTGGCGCCCACTCCATCATCTATCTTGTGTGGATCGTTTATTAACCTCAGAAATAACTAATTCTTGTGCAAACTCTACTATCCTCACCATTCATCTTTTCTAAACTTTCCATAACCAAATTCTTTCAACTCAACCAAAACTTTCCAAATCTTGTTCCATACTACTAAAACCTTCATAAATAATTTTCCCCTTATATACCATAAATTTACCTTCTTAACTTAAAATCTCCAAAATTCGCCCATAACCTATTTCTCACCTAAGAAAACTACCCCAAACCCATATTTTGACTTACCTAAACTTCTAGATCATCCATCACGGTCCCAACCTTGCATCAAAGTGGTATCAGAGCTCATGGATTGATGGCTGATCATAAACTGAACGGTGTGTTTGATGCTAGAGACAATATCTCTAGATACGGTTTGAGTCGTTCACTAGCTAAGGAGGAAAAATATGATTTTTATGAGGAGCTTTGCAAATCTAGTCAACTGGTTTCGGGGCACAAGAAAGCTAAAGGCATGTATGTACGAGACTATGATTATCATGGGAGGCAAGGATTGCTACTACCGTAATGAAGATTATTATAAGAGGCATGGTAACTATGATGAAGGTTTAGATGCAATCCAAAATTCAACATTCCGTAATTCGATGGAAGGATGGATCCTATGAATTGGATTGGCTAATATAAGGGAGCATGCCTGAAAGCATTATGATTCCCCTTAACGTGAAAAGTGAAGCCGGTGGCTACAAAGATGTGCAATAATGCTTCTATTTGGTGGGAAAAATGTGAAGAGACAACGTGAAAGAGATGGTAAAAAGAAGATTCAAACTGGGAAAAGATGAAGAAAAGAACTAAAAAGCAAGACTTTTAATTCATCGCCAAAACATCTACCCTCAAAATTCGTAACTTTAAGCAACGAGATTGAGGTGGGAGGAGTATTCACTAAGTTTGTAAACTCGATTATCAAAGGAGACGAAAGGCCGAGGAAATATGCATATAGCCCACCACTACATTGTCGGGTTTCCAGATCCGCATGCTAGAGTTATTTTTTTGCAAACTGCTAATAGTCTTCAAGATGTGATGAAACTTGTTAAGGTCGGGACTAAAAAAGTATGGAAACTCTACTACAACTAAGAGTGTAAGCACGAAGGGTTTGGTCGAGGGTTCTGAATTCTTGAATCCTAGTAGTACGAAACTACCCTTAATTAAGAAAAGAGTGAAGCACAACAAGAATTGGCTTCTAAGTCAAAGACGGTTTTAAGTGCCAAGGGTCAGCATATTGATTCGAACGTCCTAACCAAAAGCGCTTTTGCCTTAACCGAGGAAGATGGAGCCAAGGAAGAAGATGTTGAACAAGTGATCGACCCAACCATGTCCAAGAAGACGATGAGAATAAATCACGTCGCCAAAATCTGTTTAATGTCAAGAAGTAGTCAAATCTAACCATATCCAAGAAGATGAGGAGAAGAGTTCACTATCGCCAAATTTTGATTTAGAAATCAAAGATGTTTCAGATGCGCACTTACCTTGGTTGTTGAAGAAAAACCAAAGTGAAAAGGACTCTCACTAGAAGCAAAATCGATTAAGTAGAATTTGTCGATGTAATGCCCAAGAAATGCCACCTGCTTTCCACCCATGAGGGGTATTCACATCAACAGACCTTCATAATGTGTTTGGTTTTTCCTAATAAGCTAGCTCTATGAAGAGCCCTATGATATGAAGAGTTTAAAAAACACAAGTTGATGATTTTCGACAAAGGGCTTGTTCAAGAGAGTGAAAGTCTTATAGTGGTTCTTACTATGTTGCGCATGAAAAAGATGCATCTCGAGTATGTGTTTTGATCAAGCAAGCTTTCAACAAACATTTTTATTCATGAAGAAGCAAGATCCAACAAAGCGGGCAAAGATTGGAGCAATATGAAAAACAAGCAAATGAAGGTTATCAAATGCTGATATTTGATCCAGAAGGATGGATTCGGTTGCACATGATAAAAGAGAGGTGTTCCAAGTTGCGAATAGATGGTCCTTCCAAAATTATTAAGAAGACTACAAAGCACGTTTACAAGGTTAAATCGCCTGCGATCGTAATATCTCGCTCTTACATTCATGGTTAAGGATTTGAGGCTCCATTTGGCGGCGAAGACTCGAGACAAGTCTTTTTTCCAACCATGTGGGTTTGACGCAGAGCTTCTATAAACACACCAAACACGGAATTCAAATTTCTAATTATCAAGAATTGATCAGGAGGTCAAGACGCATTTAATACATGTGAAACCTCGATCCTATCACTGAAGGCAAAAAAACGTGGTCATACTGACAAACTCTCGATGTGGAGTCGCTATATTTATTTTTAAAGCGCTTTATTTATTTTGGTGTTTCTGTTTATTTATTTTTGTGAAGTTTGCTTTATTTATTTTAAAGTTCATTTATTTATTTTAAGCCATTTAAGAAATAAGCATGTGAATTTAAAAGTTTCTTTTCCTAGCTAAAGAAGAAGTCAGTTTATTCGATGCAAAGATGACTATATATACCCCCATAATGTAGTCTTTTACAACCTACTCAAGCTTTTAATAATATTTTCGATTTCTCTTTAAGAGTTCTCTCGTTTTTATCTCACGATTCCTCGTAATGAAGTTCGTGGCTTCCTCATACCTAGGTGGATTCCTTGGTGGCGGTCTTTGAAACCGGCTTATCAATCAACCCGCCCATAGTTGATTGTGGCTCCTTCACTCCATCATCTATCTTGTGTGGATCGTTTATTAATCCCCAGAAATAACCACTCTCAGGCAAACTCTACTATCCTCACCATCTCATCTTTCTAAACTTTCCATAACCAAATTTTCAACCTCAACCCAAAACTTTTCAAATCTTGTTCCATACTACTAAACCTTCCTAAATAATTTCTTTCCTTATATACTATAAATTTAATACCTTCTTAACTTAGAAAATCTCCAAAATCTTGCCCATAACCTATTTCTCACCCAAGAAATCCAATTCTTAAACCCATATTTTGACTTACCTAAACTTCTGGATCATCCATCACGGTCCCAACCTTGCATCATTTTGTAGAGAAATTGACTCTGATTCCAACAATATTGTTCTAGCTGCATTTGTCGAAATTGCAACCCCTATTGTTGTTGCCCAAGCACCAATGGTGCACACTTCCGGGCCTTGTTTATGTTTCTCCGAGGGAGAAGCCCTAGAAGTTCAATGGACTCAACTTTAAACGATGGTAGAAAAGATGTTATTCTACCTAACCACCTTGAATCTTATGAGATTCTTGATTGAAGATGCTCCAAAGCTCAAGGAAGACGAGCGCGATATCCAAGTCATCAAACGCGATAGACGCTGTAAGCATCTCGTACTTTCTTGTAAAAATTATGTCTTGAATGGTTTGACTGATTCTTTGTATAAGGTTTATTATACTAAGAGCTCAGCAAGGGAGCTATGGGAATCTCTAGATCGGAAATATAAAACCAAGGATGCTGGGGCCAAAAAATTCATCATGGGTTGATTCCTTGGCTTCAAAATGGTATATTCCAAGACTATGGTTAATCAAGTCCAAGAACATCAAGTGATCATCCATGAGATACACGCTAAGTGAATGGTACTTGGTGAAAGCTTCCAAGTGGTAGCCATTATTGAGAAACTACCTCCGACTTGGAAAGACTTCAAGAATTACTCAAGCACAAGAGAAAGGAAATTATCATGAAGGATCTAGTTGTTAGACTTCGCATTAAAGAAGATAACAAATGGTCTAATAAGAAAGGGGCTCACACTTCAACAAAAGTGAAGGCAAACTTTGTGGAACTTGGTCCAGGTTCTAAGACAATGAAGCACAACAAAAGGAAGGGCTCTAAGTTGGGACCTAAATGAGGGGTCTCTAAGAAGCAAAAGTTCCTAGGGAAATGCTTCAATTGTGGGAAGCTAGGTCACAAATCTTCTAATTACAGACTACCAAAGATGAGCAAACCCAAGGAAGCCAATATAATTGATGGCATTACCAAGGATGTGTCTGACATTGACCTCACAACAGTAATCTCTTAGGTGAACTTAGTAGGATCCAATCCTAAGGAATGGTGGATTGACACTGGTGCTACCCACCATGTATGCTTGGACAAGAAGATGTTCTCCACCTTTGAACCAACTGAGACTAGGGAATAGGTGTTTATGGGGGAACTCGCTTAATTTCATAAATCAAGGCCAAGGAAAAGTATCTCAAGATGACATGGGAAGGAGCTGGCTCTGATCAATGTCCTGTATGTGCCTGAAATCCAAAAGAACTTGGTATTTTGTTCATTATTGAATAAACTACATGGATTCAAGTCAGGCTCGAAACAACAAGTTTGTACTATCCAAAAGTGGCACGTGCATGCGGAAAGGGTATATGAGCGATGGTATGTGGAAGTTGAATGTAATGACTATAATTAAGTCAAACATGAATAAAGCTAGTACTTCTACTTACATGCTTGAATCATCTAATCTATGACATGGTAGATTAGGACATGCTAATTATGATACATTATGTAGATTAATTAACTTAAATTATATACCAACTTTCCAAATTGATGCGAAGCATAAGTGTGAAACTTGTGTTGAGGCAAAACTGACCAGGTCATCTTTTCAAAGTGTTGAAAGGCACACCGAATATCTTAATTTAATCCATAGATATATATGTGATTTGAAGTTCATACAAACAAGAGGCGGTAATAAATATTTTATTAGCCTTGTTGACGATAGCATCAAGTACTGTTATGTGTACTTACTTAAAAGTAAGGATGAACGATAGAAAAATTTGTTCTCTATAAAAAAGAGGTTGAGAATAAGCTCAATAAGAAAATTAAAGTGCTAAAGTGATCAAGGTGGTGAGTATAAATCACCATTTGTTGATGTTTGTGCTCAACATGAGATTATATATGAAACCACAACACCCTATTTACCTCAATCCAATGGAGTGGTCGAGCGAAAGAATTGCACTCTAAAGGAAATGATGAATGCAATGTTGATAAGTTCTGGTCTATCACAAAACACGTGAGGAAAAGCCATTTTGTTTGTTTATTACCTTTTGAAAGGTTCCTAAAAAGAAAGCAGAGAAGACTTCATATGAGTTATAGAGAGGACAACAACCATCCTATAAATACTTGCGAGTGTGGAGATGTTTGGCCAAAGTGGTAGTTCCTCCACCTAAAAAGATGAAAATAGGACCTAAAACTGTTAATTGCATTTTCATTCGTTATGCACATAACAGTACTGCTTATCGATTTCTTGTCCATGAGTCGAATATCTTATATATTCACAAAAACACGATAATGGAATCAAGGAATGCATCATTCTTTGGATATGTATTTCCATGTAAATCTAGAGAAGAGCCAAGTTCATCGAAACAAGTGCTTGAGACTATTAATGAAAATAGTCAAGATCAAGATAAAGACAGTGAGGTAGAACCTAGATGCAGTAAAAGAGCAAGGACAGAAAAATCTTTTGGTTCGGATTTTCTGACACATGTGCTTGAAGGGGAACCTCAAACTTTCAAAGATGCAGTGAACTCTACAAAGAGTCTCATGTGGAAAGAGGTCATTAAAAGTGAAATTGATTCCATACTGCACAACCATACTTGGAAACTAGTGGATCTTCCACTAGGTTGTAAACCTTTAAGTTCCAAGTGGGTTTTCAAGAGGAAACGAAAAGTAGATGGATCAATTGACAAGTACAAAGCAAGACTTGCATTGAGTAACCTGAGGGTTTTTCTGCTTCAGGACAAGAAAAGAAAGTCTGTAAATTCGTGAAATCCATGTATGGATTAAAACAAGCACTGAAACAATGACATGAGAAATTTGATAACATTATGATGTCACATGGATTCAAAATCAATGAATGTGACAAGTGTGTCTAGGTCAAAGACACAAAACATGGATATGTCATTGTATGTCTGTACGTAGATGACATGCTTATTGTCGGTAGTGATGATAAGATGATTACATCTACTAAGAACATGTTGAATTCAAAGTTTGACATGAAAGACTTAGGACTTGCTGATGTTATATTGGGGACAAAATTCAAAAGAACATCATATGAACTTATTCTAAGTCAGTTACACTATGTTGATATATTCTTGGAAATTTTGACAAAGATAATTCTAGTGTAGCCAAAACACCGGTAGATGTAACTCTACATCTCTCCAAGAATAATGCAGAGAGTGTTTCTCAAGTAGAATACTCTAGGGTAATAGGCAGTCTAATGTACTTAATGAGTTGTACAAGACCAAATATAACCTACGCAGTTAACAAACTGAGTAGATACACGAGTAATCCAAGAGCCAAGCATTGGCAAGGAATTATGGGAGTATTAAAATACTTACGATTTACTCACGATTATGGGTTGTATTATACAAGATATCCAGCTATACTTGAAGGATATAGTTATGCTAATTGAATATCTAATGTTAAAGACTCAAAATCCTAGAGTGGCCATGTGTTTGCATTAGGATGAGCAGTAGTCTCATGGAAATTCTCAAAACAAACGGTTATTGTCAGATCCACAATGGAATATGAGTTTATAGCACTAGACAAATGTGGGGAGAGGCTGAATGGCTATGCCACTTTTTAGAGGATATTATGAAGTGGCTAAAACCTGTACCTCTAATATGCATACATTGTGATAGTTAATATGCTATTGGTAGAGCACAAAACAGTATGTACAATGGTAAGTCTAGACATATTCGTCGTAGACACACCATTATATAATTATTTAACTTTGTGGTTATCTCTCTGTATTATGTAAAATCTAAGCGATAACATCGCGGATCGGGCGAACCAAAGGGTTAAACAAAGAGTTAGTTGAGAAATCATTAAGGGGAATGGGACTAAAGCCATAAAGGAATAAGTTAAAATAATGGATATCCAACCTAGGTGATTGGAGATCCCAAGATCTAGGTTCAAAAGGGACAACTAAATTGCAAAGATTTGATTTGATCACTATGGGGATATTCCATTGTACATTCCCATGATGAAACAAAGACACTCATAATGGCGTAAAGTTAAGCTATGATTTTAATGTATCTTTACAGATTTGAACAAGTGAATAATGGTACCTACTCCTAATTCAAGAGATCACCTATGTTAGAGTGAAGTGGGGTCACTTTAAAGGGAATTACATAATTTCTATTAAACTCTTGCACAACTAAGTGCATGTTCATTGCCAAAACGAACATAAAAGTGAGAACTGAGAAATGTTAGGAAGATTCCTGTGTGAGATATGTCATCATCTACATAAAAGATAGAACAGTTCAAGGACATCGTGTCTATTGTTTGGTTAGTAGAGTAAACATACTTCTACAAGAAAAGGTTCAAAAGGTAACACCTACCTTTCCTATGCAAGTTTCAACGGTCAGATTAATCATTTATGATAATCTTTTTGGCTCTTAGTCTTTAGGGGTGTCAATTTCATTCATGCTTAATTGTTTGACATTTTCATCCGTTTTAAATAAAATTCAATTTTGCTTTAATTTGGAAACGTTCACATAATGTGTTTTAATACCTTTTATAATCATATGGATTTCCCCTTTCGTTTAAAGTGAAATTGTCAGAAACTTCAATTCTTTCTCATCCTCTTCGGCCCATCTTACTTAAAGTTTATATATAGAGCGTCAAGATCTTCTCTAAAAGACACCCTCACGAACTCCTCCCAAAGTTGTATTCCTCTGTCTTCTTCCTTGTCCTCCTCAAATGATAACAATATTTGCTTCTAATTGGTTTTAGTATCAAGGCAAGATACAGATTGGTTTCAGATGGCTGCTTTTATCCTAGGAAACATAAGTCGAAGTGATTTTTTCCAAGCACTAGAGGGGACAATGAATATGTTTTAAGGAGATTGTGACTCATTACAAGACTCGACTTCTCTCATCGGTATTCTTTGATTTTTCTGATTTTCTTCCCCTTGGCTTACAAATAGTGCTTTGAGTATGATCTTGCAAGCATGTGTGCTTTTACAAGAGAAAAGAAGAGTTTTCTCTTACACAATCCCAATTCAAACTCAAGACCATCGATTAAGTTAAAGAAATCTCAATCATCCCATCAACATGTTCAATAGTTTATCAACGGGACTTTACGAGACACAAGAACCACAAGGTGGTATAAAAGAATATGAATATTGTTAAATTGGGTATGTGGTTACGGTAGCCCCAATTTTATGTAGAATACCCAAATATGCTCTAAGGAATATATTTCAATTACCCATTATTTCTCATATTTATAATAATGGTCATTTTAAAGAATCGAAAATTGCTTTTCACTACCATGCCAATAGTCGCCATAGGTTCATAGCCATCTTTTTCTTTCCAATGACTGAGGGACACGTGGCAGATTAGAAAAAAAAAATCATTAAACCAAATTTTCAGGTGTTACAGAAAAGTCAAACCGGTCACTGCCGAATATCGTTATCATCTTTTACAATAACACAGTATAAAATCTATTGAATTATTTAATATAATTTTTTTTAAGTACTTTATGACCAGTAAAATAAAGAAGTTTTGAGTTTCAATAAAATAAAATAAAGAAATTCTGGAAAAAAATTGTAACTAAAAGTTACAATTTGATTTTTATTTTATGACATAAAGTTATAAATAAAAGAATCTTAATTTTTCGTCTCTTCCAAAATTTCTTAGAATTCTAATTTTATTTAAAATATTTACTATGAAAAAAAAAATTGAAAATTTGGATGATAAGAATAAACTGCAGTATGTCGGAAAAATTTAAGGATCGAACCCTCCTTATATTTTTCTTATTCTTCTTGGTTTCTTAGAATTTTAATTTTTTAATTTTATATATATTGTATCCATTAACAAAATATCAATGAAATAATTATTCAAGGAACGAATGAAAATCCTCGTAGCACTCAACTTTAGCCAAGTATCGTGCAAAGGCCATCTCCATAACTGCTAAACACACCTCAACGATAAAATCAAAAGCCAACCGGTATTTACATCGTAGATCGTAAATGCCATCCGTGGTTTTCGATGATATTCCGTGAATTTTAAAGCATAAAATGGGTATGCTACAAAATAACGGTCACTACATCGCTTATCTCAATCCAGAATATTTCATCTCATCTTTGATAAGTTTAATTATATTTTTTTAATAAAAAAACATTGAATTATTAAAATGACACCCTATTTTGACATCTACTATCAGTTGAAAACACCGCTACGGCACCAAAACACTGCTCGGTGATTTAAAATAAAGATTTGACACCTCATTTTTGATAACTACTATCAGCCGCCTGCGCGCGGCCCAAGATTCTGGGTACAAAATTATCATGTGATAAATCTTTTTTTACTTGTAATATTAACATTGCCTTAAAACTCCATGACATGTTAAAACCTAAAATCATACTACAACAATCACCCACAAAGAGAAGTGATCGGCCACCTCAACCTCCTATCACCACTAAAGGCTTAAGCTTATGCTTTAAGATTCACTAAATTATTACTGTGAATGGCCTCACGCCTATTTTTAAGAGAATGCACGAGGCGATCATTTTTCGCCTACCCGCAGGGCCTACTGAAGTTGCTCTCACATTCGATTCTCAACAACAAATTTGTAACCGGTCGAGAATTTAAAGAATTTAATTTTTTTTGTAAATTATATATTTCTACCACAACTATAAATAAAATTAAAATTAAGACTTTTACATTATATTATGTTTTTATGAAGGGGAAAAAAATTAAGAAAATTAAGAAATTTACTAAAATTACAAAAATATGGGGTTGATAAAATTAAGAATGACGACGAGACAGGATTAAGAGGGTTATCCTATCCCATCCCCGTTCTCGATTCCACTATCATGAACATCTTTAACTCAAATTTTTGTCGAGGCATTTTTTGATATCATCCCCATTAACAGAACGACTAAACAAACCCATTCTCGTCCCCATCTAGACCCGAATAGACCTCCAAAACCTTAACCTTAACATGTGTTCGAAGTCTCAAGAATATGGGGAATATTAAGAATACAATGATTCTTTTTATCCTTCTCACAATTTTTTCTTAATTCCTTTGGTGATTATATTCATCAATTAAAAATGCTATTAGGATTTTTTACACAATAGTATGGTGGAAAAAAAAATCATAAATTTATTTTTAAAAAAATCTATTTTTTTTTTAAATATAAGTTATGAAAAAGGATATGAACCTTTCCAAAAAAAGAAAACGGATAAGAAGATCCTCCATAGCCTTCCAATTTTTGAGAATTTTAACTTTTTAATTTCTTTTAATACGATATTCGTCAAATAAAAAGTGTAACAGAATTTTTGTATAATATTGTAGTCTTATAAAGTTAAAAATATATATCCATCAATTAGATATATAATTATTATAAAAAAATCGATATATAATTAAGATTTTTTTAATACAATATTAGGATTATGGGCGGATCCAGCATATATATAATTAAACCTGAGCCCTCATTGAGCTTACATTCATCTTATCCTCTTCAATTTCTCGTATTTCATTTTTTAAAATTTTCTATATGACAGCCAAGTGAAATAAATTTGTAATTAGGATTTTTATGTGATACTGATATTATATATATATATATAAGAAAATCAGTCACCATTCTCCATCTATTTTTATTTTTATTTTTTATTCAATAAAATGGTTTTTTCACAAAGATTTAGTTATTATCTTATTTTTCATGCTACATTATCTTATTACGACGCTTTCATTATTGCGACTATGCATAAATACGACGTTTTTTCATTGCTTTATTGCTATGCTTTATTTGTGCGAGATGATTCAAATAAAGCTGAAATGAATTGACAATGAAATATCAAATTACGATCACACATGTCAAGAACCTAGATCTAAATATTATAATCATTATATTATCAAATTTTGTAGCTTTATGCCGCTTTTATTATGTTATAAATCTCGATATCGCTTATCATTTATGATTTTTAACAATATATCTATTGTAAGCTCAATTAATAAAATTAATTTTTTTGTTTTAAGGAAAAAGAAATCATAAATTTAAAATTCAAAATTAGATGGTAAAGAATGCAAGGACACAGAGTGGAAGGTTTACATCCTAATATATTTTCATAAATTTCCAATTTATCAGAGCTTTTTCATTTTAAATTTTTGAATAT
This sequence comes from Tetrastigma voinierianum, assembly GCA_016808115.1. NCBI lineage: Eukaryota > Viridiplantae > Streptophyta > Magnoliopsida > Vitales > Vitaceae > Tetrastigma > Tetrastigma voinierianum. Next base: position 12,715 of record JAEQBH010002291.1, on the reverse strand, counting down.
TATATTGATCAAATTAAGTCTAATTATTAATTTTACACAATATCATGGCTATGTAAAATAAAAATTATATAATTTAAAAAATCGAAAAAAAGATTGTAACATTGGACAAAATTTCCTAAGGATTTGAAATCATTTACAAATTGTAATTAGAAAAATGATAAGTATTGAATTGTATTGATAAGTAATTAATTAATTTTTTTTTGCAAAAATTGATTGTTAATCTAATTGTTAGAACCTTAGGACGAAAATGATGTATATGATTAATGTTTTTTTTTATACAAATATATGATTATTGTTATTCTTTATTCAAATAAATTTAGAGGACATTTGAAATTAGAAAAATATATTTACATTTTACTATTATTTCGAAAAAATTGTTCATTTCCTAACTAAAGAATATATTAGTAACTAACATTTTTCTTTTCAAATTGGTACAAGGTACCTATAACCCTTTTTGGGACCTAAGCCAGGGATTGGTACATTGAGGGTCTCATGGGTTGCCTTACACCCATTAGTAGAGTTGAATAGAAGCAAGGTAGCGTGTGGGATTAGGGTAGACCTATGGTTTGGGTAAGGTGCATGATCGGATACGGGACCATGGACACAATGCCATGACTTGTTTGGTTGGCTAGGGTTAGAACCTGGTAGCGCATGGTTGGTCGGGAAAGGCATGAGAACCTTGCAGCAGTGTGATGACACTTCAAGATGTCCAAGGCAACCAACGGATGTTTGAAAAGCCTTGGTGTGCCTTGCACCTTTTGGAGAAGGTGGCAATGGACACAACTCTTTAAGCATGGACCAAGGGCCATGCTTAGAGGAAACTTAGACACTTATAGGTTAACACCTCTTCGGGAAGGGATAGGACTGACCACAAGGGAGGTAGTTGGAGCACCTCATGGACTAAGCCCAAGGGAGCATAGGCTCACAGTCGTTGGGAAGAGAAGCAAATGTTCAAGAGGAACATGATACTTGTGAAGAGAAGCACCTCTTCAAGAAAGACCTGGTGCTTGTGAAGGGAGGCACCTATTCGGGAAGTGATGTAACTATTGTAAAGGGATGCTTAGATCCCTCAATAAAGCCTCTTCCCCTCTCATAGTAAACATACACGTGTTAGAGAACACAGAAGGTGTTAGAGAACATGGAAAGTGTGAGAAAGGAAGAGTGTTGTATATGTATGTTTTATTTTGTGGGTTCTCTTTATAATGACCAAGTGTTGAGACACTTGTTGAATTCAGATCTTGTTAGTGCGTAAACATAAAGTTGGGAAAAGAGTTTCTTGTAAAGGATGTTTTGCCTCGTTTTACTTTACTTTTGAGAAACGGGAAGGGAAGACTGGCTAAGTTCAATAACTTAGTGTCGCACACTTAGCAAAAAAAAATTAAGAAATGGGTTTCTCGGGGCGTGATACTGTATTGTAGCAATGAACAATGATATATCTACAAAGATGCAAAATTGTGGCAACATGCTCGAATGGGAGATGATGTAGAGTCGAGAAGGCTTGAGATCATGACTTAGGAGACTTCGAAGAAGGGTCTCAAGGAGCAGTCCCTCCCCACAAACACAGCATGACTTGCATATGAAGCCTTAAGAAGGTTGAAACATAACGGAATGGTTCGGGATCAAAGGGATCAAGAGGGCATAAGTTTGTGGGAAGGGGGTCAGAGGTGGTTGATGGGTAGAGGAGTGACATTATGGTATCTTTGAAGAGTGGGGACAACATACAACAAACATCCAAATGGGTTGGATGTTTCACATGTCGAGGTTCGTATCGAGCTAGAGACTGTCCTAAGAGAGAGAAGGTGTTTGTTCTTCAATAAGAAGAAAGTGATTTAGAATCAGGATGATGGGTACAAGGAGTACCTACAACTTAAGTCGACGAGGACGTTGACCTCATTTGGTGGGGGTGGGTTTGTGACCCCCTCCAGGACCTAAACCAAGGATCGACACATAGAGGGCCTCATGGGTTACCTTACACCCATGAGTGGACCTTAACAGAAGCAAGGCAGTGTAAGGGATCAATGTAGATCGACGATTTGGGTAAGATGCATGATTGGATACGGGACCATGAGCACAATGCCATAGCTTCTTGCTCTGCTGGCTCATGTTAGAACTTGCAGCGATGGTTGGTCTAGGGCAAGGCACGAACCTTGCAAGAAGGGATGACACTTTGAGATGTCTAAGGTAGTTGGCAGATGCTTGAAAAGCCTTGGAGTGCCTTGCACCTTTTGGAAAAGGTGACAATGGACACAACTCTTCAAGCATGGACCAAGGACCAAGCTTAGAGGAAACTTAGACACTCATGGGTTAGCACTTTCGGTAGCGGATGACTGATCACGGGAGTGTAGTTGAACACTTCATGGACCGCCCATGTAGCACGCGGCTTTCACATCCGTTGGGAAGAGAAGCACCTGTTCAAGAGGATTATGATGCTTGTGGAGAAAGGCACCTCTACTTGTGAAGGGAGGCACCTATTTGGGAAGTGATGTAACTATTCCAAAGGGATGCCTAGATCTCTAAATAAAGCCTCTTCCCCTCTCATTGTAAACGCATACGTGTTAGAGAACACAGGAGTGTTAGAGAACAAGGATAGTGTGAGAGTATAAAAAAGAGTGGTGTGTATATTTTATTTTGTGGGTTTTCTTTGTAATAACTAAGTGTTGAGACACTCGTTGAATTTTGTATTTTGTTAGTTGCGAAATAGAAGTTGGGAAGAGTTTTTCCAATAAAAGATGTTTTGTATTGTTTTATTTATTTTTGAGAAATGAGAAGGGAAGGTTGGCTAAGTTCAATAACTTAGCATCACACATTTAGTGAAAAATCAATTGCTAGTTTTGGGGATGTGATAGTACCCATGTTGGTAGCATTAAAATTTTCTTCTTCTTCTTATTCCTAAGAGTATTAATAGTAGTATTAGTATTTGTGAGTCATAAATAAGTTGCAAAAGCCATTTTAGTAGGTTTCTACAAGAAAAATAATTATTAATACAATCTCCTCTAAAATTGGTGAACCACTTAATCTACCTAAGTAACTCGCCGTTAGACATTTAATATGGTTGGAGGTTGTTATTAGCTAATAATATAGGCTCACCAATTCAACCAGTTGTCATCTGGGTCAAATGGGTCTCTTAAAATTTAAAAAAAAAAACTTGCAATAAATTAAATTTCTGTTAATTTTATGCATGACTTTTCTCAGAATGTTATAACAAAATCTAAAAAAAAAAAACAAAGTTCGTGAACATATTTTTTAAACTATAAATTAAATTTAAATTCTTATAATAAATATGAGAATTTTAAATTGTATTAAGAAAATGAGGCAAAAAAAGAAAGAAAGAAAGAAAGAAAACCTCTGGTTGACCCAAAACGTGTGAAGTAATTTCTGTTTGAGACCATAACCCTTGTTTTTATATGAATGGGGGGAAGAAGGGTACATTCGCAGAGAAATACCAGAGAAAGGGTGGTAAGTATAATTTCATATAAGGAGTGGGGTATTTAGTTGGATTAGCGAAACTAGCTCATAGTTTTTTAACTTTTTTTCCAGAATGTGCCCATAGAATATATTTGAGCTGCCTGTATTTTCTATCATTTATAATAAATAATAATAATATGGGTTGGGCCATCCATATCAACACTTTTGCCTCAGCAATTTATTACAAGACTATTATATGTCAACAACCATTTATTGAAAGAAAGTCATGTCTCCCCTTCTTTTCCTCCTTCCTGCCACCCTTTTAGTTTTTCAAATGTTGAATGCTGAGCAACCAAATTTGATTGTGGTAGTTGAGAGATAAATGTCTTAAAATTCCTAAATTTATCGTTAATTTTTTTGGTGAATATTGGAAATTCATACAAACCAAGTAATGGAGTCAAAGATGGTTTTTTTTCTTCACTTCTAGAGATGATAAAATATCACAAGGCAAGAGAAAATAGTAAGTTTTTTAATTGATTTTAATTATACGTATTCTTGACATTTTTTTAATAATAAATATAAGAGAAAACCATTTCAAATATTTTTTATTTATATCTATTCGTTTTGTATATTACATTATAAGATTTTTTATGATTCACTTTGGCTGGTTCATTTTATCCCACCCTTTACCATATTTGGATGAATTTAGAGAATAGAATAGTGGGTTTATTTGGAGTAATATAACAAGAAAAGTACTTTCATTAGATATAATTAAAAACATGATATTTTAAACAAAAAAGCTTGTGTAGAATCCAAAAGGTATTATATTCAAAATTTGTACCCAGTTCTGACCCATTGTTTATAAATGATAACATTCTTGGTGTTCATGATTGATATTCTTATTAGGATTGAGAAGGGGTGGGTTTCGGATGGGTCAACCCTGTCCCATTCCCGCCCCCAACACACATTCAGTTATTTCCCATTCTCTTCCCAAATCCATGATGGGTAGAGTCATGTGTTCCCATTCCCGTTCCAAAAAAGGATTACTAACCCCGTACCCACCCCGAAAGGTGTTTAAACTGTAAACCTAAATTGATACTTCCATTGCATGACAACAAATCAACACAACACGTCCAACAGTTTTTCTCCATTTGAAGACATCATCTACCGATCACAAACCCTTAAAAAAATACTGAAGAGCTAAAAAAATAAATTATGGAAACTCAGATGATGAATTTGACAGTAACAACAACACTAAGGCCAAAAATGGCGCAAATTCAATTACTTGAGGGCGTGATACACATCCATGGCGATCGCTATCTTTCGCCTAGCATCATCAGTGTATGTCACATCATCGTGAATAACATTCTCCAAGAAGAAGGACGCGTACAGACCTTCCTTTTCTCTTGATGGCGTAAACCACCTCCATGGCGGTCACCATCTTCCTCCTGGCATGCTCATAGCACCGTGGGAAGAAGAAGAAGACGAAGGAGGAGGAGGAGGCATGCTCACAATATCACGGGAAGAAGAAGAAGAAGATGAAAGAGGAGGAGGCATGCTCACAGCATTGTGGGAAGAAGAAGACAAAGGAGGAGGAAGAGGAAGAAGAAGAAAAGCAACAACGTAAAAATTAGGGCAAACAACTTAAAAGGGTTTAAATATGAGACATTTTTGGATTTAAACTATTAGCAAGGAGGTGATTTTATAAATATATATATATAAGAAGTGGGGCGGGGTGGGGCGGATTAAAGAAAAGCCATACTTGCCCTCAATCTGATTTGGGTTTTAAAAAGTGTAAAACTCTACAGAGGCGGAAATATTAGATGTACTTACTGTCAGTTCTCAAGAAAAGATGTCTTCAACGCTTTAGGTTAGAATTTGGACTCTTGGTTATGATCGATGATCCACACTACTAACCCTTTCTTCCTCTCTCGTTTTTTGTTCGATGATAATCCAAGAGACTTTAATGTTCAAAAGATGATACAGAACTCCGAATATCAATTCAAACCTACATTTATGCGCTTCTAAAGAAAGCTACAACGAAGACATGTCCCTTCCAAGGGATGTGTCTCTTAGGTTACAAATCATGGGTTGGGTTAAGCCCCATGGACGACCCAACTCATAACCCAATATCTCCCACTTGCCCATGATGGGCTTGATCTCTATTTCAATCATCATTCAACAATTCAAACATAGAATAATTCATACAGGTGAATGGATCGTGCGACCTGAAGCACACTGATGGTGGGAGCTCCAATAAAAACCTTACATAGGCCATATAGGAGACATTAACCTTAAAAGGAAAAGAAGTGCTTATTTACCCCAAGTATCTTTCTTAATACACGTGATCACATTATTCAACCCCTCAAGAACCCATACTTAGATCTTTCTTACAATTACTCAGTATTCTAAGTTATTTCAAGCTCTATCAAGTGAAATAATTCTGGCCGGTGAATACAAGTAACGAGTGTATAAGCCAAGAATACTATTTCTTTTGCCCTCATACCAATCAGATGTGAGTTAACTCGCTTTTCTAGGAATGCTTCGTTAAGCCCAATCATTTCATGACTATGGGAAACATCTTAAGATAGTGAACACACTCATCACATCAGCGATATAGCCAAAGTCACAAAGGGTAAGGGAAAAGAACCCGTAGATTTGATCACATAGAGCAGACTATTTATCCCACATCTGATACATATAAGAGCAAATGAGAGCAGGATGGAATGATTTATAGCTGGGCAATGAGGTATATCTTTGCATAAAATAAATAATACTACATGAAACTGGGTTCTTATCATTTGCATTGACAACTAACTTTTTATATCACTCATACGCGAAACAACAATCACGATTTCTATATAGATTACTTTAGATCAGATAATTCGATTCAGAATCTCGACTTGATTTTTACCAATTGAATGACAACTGAACACGTCCTCGACCCCAGAATCCACTTGATTATTCACTCGCTATGGCACAAAGAGGCGATTTATTTATGGAGAGTCAACCCAAGTCCATCTAATATTACCATCGACCATTGTGCCGACAGCATTTCCAACATGTTCACATAATAAAAACTTTAGAAACAAGAGGACCTTGTGAAATGCTGCTCATTAATTGCAAGCAAAAATACAAGTGGTTTGTCAACATGTACAAATTAATCATATCCTATAAAAGCCCAAGGATTTTGCATGTCTAACAAATGCATCCCTCGCTATTGGTTTAGCAAATGGATCTGCAACCATTTTACTTGTAGGAATGTGTCTCAGAACCACTTCATTTTGTGTGATAATCTCTCTGACAAAATGATATCTGATATGGATATGTTTGGTCTTTCTATGATACTTTGGATCCTTAGCATAAGCTAACGCATCCATACTATCATAATAAATCGTCATAGGTTCAGATGCCGTTTTGACGATTTCCAAGTGCTGAAAAAATCTTCTTAACCAAACTGCTTCCTGTATAGATGAGGAACATGCTACATATTCAGCCTCCATGGTAGATAAAGCTATACAAGATTGCTTCTTGCTACTCCTTGAAATTGCGCAATCATTAAGTAAGAATGCATATCCAAAAGTTGATTTGCACTGATCAAGATTGCCTTCCTAATCAGCATATGTATATCCAACTAAGCGCAAATCCTTCCCTTAGTAGCACAGAACATACCCCGATGTTCCTTTCAAATATCTCAATATTCTCTTCACTGCCATCCAGTGATTTTGACCTAGATTAGATTGAAATATGCTTACAAGCCCAACGACGTGGCATATATCTGGATGTGTGCACATCATTGCATACATCAAATTACTGATAGAGCTAGAGTAAGGTACTTTGGACATTTGTTCTTTCTCATTAGGCGTCTTGGGACACATATCAAGACTAAGGCTCAATTTCTTTTCAACATGGGTATCCGTAGGCTTGTAATCATGCATATGGAAAACCTCAACATTTTCTGAATGTAAGTCTCCTGAGATAAACCCAAGAGTCGTTTTGAGCGATCCCTAAAGATCTTAACACCAAGCACATAGCTACCCTCACCCATGTCTTTTATTTCGAAGCTCGATGATAATCATTTCTTGGTGACATCTATTAACTTCTTATCACTTCTAGCTATCAATATGTCATCGACATATAAGGACAGAATTATGAAACCAATATTTGAACGTTTAATATACAAGCAATGATCTTCCTCCATCATCAGAAAAACCATCATTTGACATGGCTTGATGAAATTTGAGGTTCCATTGTCTTGATACTTGCTTAAGATCATAAATAAATATTTTAAGCTTGCAAACTTTACGCTCGTTTCCTTTAAGCTTGAAGCCTAAAGGTTGATTCATATAGATTTCTTTATCTAGTTCTCCATCGAGAAAAGCAGTTTTAACATCCATTTGGTATAATTCTAGATCCACCCATGCTACAATAGCTAGAATGAGGCGAATCGACGCAAACTTGACCATAAGCGAGAATGTCTCTTCATAGTCAATTCCCTCTTGTTGCATGTAGCCCTTAGCTATCAATCAAGCTTTATATATGTCAATTGTCCCATCTTCCTTACATTTAATATTGAGAACCCACTTGTTCCCAATGGTCTTATGACCTGGCGGTAAATCAACTAAGTACCAAACATGGTTAGATTCCATTGAATTCATTTCATTTTCCATTGCTTTAATCTATTCCTTAAATGAAGGACCAGAAAGAGCTTCTTGAATGGTTTTTGGCTCTTCTTCATCATGAGCAATCATGAAAGCTTCCCTCTTAATCTCAAATTGATGATGGGGAACTTTCTCACGATTACTAAGTCGAGGTTGAGATTGTTCATGATCTTGTTCCATAGGATCAAAATCTGACAACTTTTCACTCCCACTAACATCAGGAGGTGCATGATACCCCATACTATCTTGCTCTGTGGGATCTAAATCAATCTATCTTGTGCTCCCACTTGCCTCGAGATCTTCCATTTCAAATTGTCGGAAATCCCCATTTATCTCACCTATTTTAGGAAAGTCATTTTCTAAGAAAATGACATCTCGTGACTCAATTTCTATTACTCTTGCAGTCATATCTTCTCCCAAAAATACATATCCTTTGGAGAACCCTGAGTATCTTATGAAGATAAATTTCTTCCCCCTAGGACCAAGTTTCCCATATTCATGAGAAGTATTATGAATATAACATGCACATCCCTATGGGCGGATAATACTTAAATTAGGTGTTTCGCCTTTCCATAGCTCATATGGGGTGGAAGGAACAGATTTAGATGGAACACGATTAATAATGTAGGCTGCAGATAATAGTGCATCTCTCCAAAAGGAAATGGATAAATTAGCTTGTGCCATCATTGACCTAATCATGTCTAATAGGGTTATATTTCTCTTTTCTGCTACGCCATTCTATTGCAAAGTAGAAGGAATAGTTAGCTGTCTAGCTATACCCTTATCATCATAATAGATTTTAAATAAATTAGATAGATATTCATGTCCTCAATCGGTCCATAGTGCTTTAATATTTACATTCAATTGATTCTTAACCAATCTACTATATCTTTTTAAGCATTCCAATGCTTCAGATTTATGGGAGATCAAATAAGCGTAACCGTATCTGGTGAAATCATCTATAAAAGTGATGAAATAGTGAGCACCATGACGTGCTTTTACATTCATTGGGCCATATATGTCATAATGAATAAGTTGTAAAAAAAGGGTGACTCTCTTAGCCTTGCCAAATGGCAATCTAGTTGCTTTTCCTGGCAAGCAGTGCTCATAAATGGGCAAATCTATTTTCTCAATAGATCCTAAAAGACTAACCTTAGCTAATCTCTTTAGCCAATCTTGCCCAATGTGTCCTAATCTAGCATGCCATTTAACATCATGAACTAATGAATCATTACTAGAACTACCAATAACAAAAGTGGATGTATTTGTATTAATTGGAATAGAATCTAATACAATAAATTCATCTAGCATAAAGCCGGACCCTTAATAAATGTTGTCCAACAATACATTCACACAATCTTTTTTAAATACTATTTTAAACCAAGTTGTAACATAATAACAATGGAAACAAGATTTCGATGAACTTCCGATGCATTTTAGCACATCATGAAGATGATAAGTAGCGTACCTTTCTTGATTCACCATCAGTGTCATCCGCGCACCGGTTATGTTGAAACAGATAACATCTTTAATCTGATTAAACCGAACGCGTTTGTCTTCGTTATAAGAACACTTTTAGTTTAATCGGTTTTAACGCGGCGCGGATCTGATCGCAATCAACTAACATGTCTGTTTCGCCAACGGAGCGTTCTTCCAGTTTATTTGAGTCTCGCCGGTTTGATTCACGTTCTCGATCGGTCTTCACCTCGTCCTTCCATTTTTTGTCTTTAGCCCGAGAAATTCAATTTCGGCAACATTCGTCGCATGTTCTCCGCGTTATTTATCACCGAGAAGGCGATCCCTCCCTGCTCGACATGTCATGCAAACATCATCAAAAGTCTTGATGTTGTCATTATGAGTAAGATTTATGCACAGGTGCTCCCAAGCACTTGGAAGAGAGCGAATCATAGCTTGAACCTGCTGCTTGTCAGTTAACTCATGACTAGCCCCCCTTAGCTCACTTATCATGTTAGGCATGATAGTTAGGTGCTGCCTCATTGTGTGGTTGGATTGCTTCTTATAAGCATCAAACTTGAGTGTCAACTGTCGCAACCTCATGGTCAAGGTCCCACCATATTGAACCTAACAGCCCTAGGATCAAGTAGTGCTGAGCTGATGTTTCAAAGTGCAACATCAAGTCATTTCTCATGTCGCTTCAACATTAGTATGCGAGTAACTTCTATCTCATAGCTTTTATAAAGTTTGATATGATTCCATATCTCGCCTATGCTGAGCAGTGTTTCCATGCTCAGGATCAACCATTGGTTATGTGATGGTTTCCAGCACGTCTTGTTCTTCTAGGAGATCCCGAATCTTACAATGCCATACATCATAATTTATCATTCAATTTGTCTCCCGATTCAAGTCGCCGAGTAGCTTTTTTGTGATGTGCTCCATTTCAATTGTTCAACTATTTAAAAATAAGACCTCAATCAGCACAATTCATAATTTCTAATTTTGTTTCATGTCGCAATCTTCTAAACCAAACAATAATAACTTAACACAAGTATCATAAACAAAAGCATTGTTATACAATCCAATCAATTCCTGTTAACAAGGTTATGCTATTACTAATTAATTTAAACATGCGCTAATCAACTTATTAGGTGGGATTCCCTACACCATCAACCTAATATTCCCACAAAATAATAGCATATTCAGAATAATCTCGAAATATAATTCTAGCAATGATTTGTTTAGGTATTTTGTGTCTAATTGGTCGCTTATGAGTTAATGTGAAACCCGAAACGAGACCCTGAAGTTACAAAACTTAAGGACAATTTTTGAAATTGGTCTAAAGAGGGGTATAAAAGTCATAGTTGACAAAATTAGAGGCCAAAGTATATAGAGGACATAAAATTGCTTTGCAAATAGAATGAGTTATGGGCTTAAAAAGCAAATAAGCAAACTCGACCTAAAAATGGGTTATTTTGGAGGGCCAAAACAAGGCCTTAGAAAATCAACGAAGACCAAATTGGTCTCATTTGTGGGGGGAGCAAACCGTGAAGAAGAGAGAAAGAGAGAAGAAGAAGAAGAAGAGAAGAAGAAGAGGAGAAGAAGAGCAAGCAAAGCCAAACTAAGGTATGGAACTTGGATTTTGGTATGGAATTACATGGGTTTTAAAGCTTTGAATGGTTTTCCATGTAATTGTATAGTTATTAGTTGTCTCCAAATCTAGGGTTTTTGCTAGGGTTTCATTCTAAACCAACAATCATGGAAAGTAAGATGAATAAAACCTTAAAGAGTACAAGCAAAGTATAGAATCCTCCCTTTAAGGATGAATTCATGGTTACTTTGTATAAATGAGTTAGTGGTTTGTAAACAAACCCTAACTAATCATCATGATCGGGTTGTGTATGGATAATAAACCTATATTAGGAGTGGGTCATATAATTTAGGATAAATTGTTGGAAAGAAAATAAGTATTAAAGAGGAAATTGAGTAGAAAAGAGTTTACAAGAGACATATGGAGTGGTCTTCAAGGTGTATGAAGTATAGAGCTGAAATTTGTGGATCAAAAAATATGGAAAAAGAGAGGAAAACACCCATCTCCCCGGGCACTGGGACTCCTACCGGTAGAAGGCTGAACTTGTACCGGTAGAACTCTCGGTTCTTGGTCATTTTAATAAGTCTACCGGTAGAAGTTAAGTTCTACCGGTAGAACTTGTTCTGGTTTTCCTGTTCTGACCAGTTTTCGTATTTTGGCCATAACTTGCCTATTTCATCCGATTTGGAGGATTCATGGCCACTTAAAAATGACTTCAAGGAGAACAAACATATTTAATATGTATCTTCAAATTTGACCCTAGATAGCCCAAAATTCACTCAGTGGGGCTGGTGCAAGCCCATTTCCTGCACCAGTTGAACATAGAGAAGTCCTGCTACTGACGAATTTGAGTTTCCGTGCTCCGAATTGGGTGATTCCAGTTGAATAGAACCCTTAGTACCTTAGCTTTAATGATTATAAGGACATAGGTCAAAATATAAAGTTAAGACCCCGGAAAAAATGAGCAATACAAACTGTTCCTAAAATTCCAGAATGACTAGTTGGCATAAAAAATGCCATAATTTTAGTTTGATGATCCGATTGGATTGATTCCAATTTAAATAAACTAGATTCATAAAGAATGAGAATATATGAATGAGGTGTGATCTCATGGACATCATACTTCATAAGTATATGAAGTGCTATATGTAATAGCCAGAAACAAGGAAAATATAGAAATGCAATATGTATAGATATGTTCATAAAACATGAATATGATAGGTATAAGTCAAATGATATGAATATGATATGAATATAGGATATGTCATAAGATATGATAGTCTAAAGTACACAAATGATAGGAATACGTAAATGATATGAATATAGGATTATATGATATGACTATATGATAGACATACCGAAAGAAATAAGATGGAACACGATAGGAACATATGATAGAAAGACATAAATGATAGGAACGATAGAGATAAGCAAAAGATGACAAAGCATAGGAATGAGAACATGTACATAAATGATAGGTACATATATGAATATATGAATGAGTAAAAGTCATATTGATAGGAATATAGTACAAGAATAGCTAAAACATGATAAAAAATGTATAAATGATATAAAGAGATATGAATATAGAAACTATATATGA
>JAEQBH010002290.1:0-209476 GCA_016808115.1 Tetrastigma voinierianum | reverse complement strand
TATTAAAATAGTTCAAGAGTTATTACATTACTTTTAACCAAACATATATCAAAATTTAAAGTTTTAATACATGTTATACAAAATGAATACCAAAGCCACAACCCGAGCTTTCTTCTAAAACGCTACTTTTAGTAAAGTGCCGTCTCCTATACACTTCCCAGACTTAAATAATGATCCTTCGACAGGGTGAGCAATGCCCAGTAGTGATAATTTTCTACATGGGTTACTCCCCACCTAAGTGCACATGTCATGGCAACCAAACACACTCAAGCAAATACATGATCCTACTTGAATGTCTACATGTCCAATCCCATGTCTCGAGTCCTCACCGACTCCCTCACACATGCCTAAGCCAAATGCGAGAAAAACAAAACAAAAGATTTTTGTTCTTGAAAACACACTACCGAGTTTCGGTAAATATATTGGACTACCCTTCGAGGTGAATTGCTGGATAATTTTTCCGAACAGTCATGGGTCCGCCTCCGAGATGAACTGTTGGACCACTCTCTAAGGCAATTCTTCGGAAAATCTTCCTTGAAATTCCTTTCACAACCGTTTTGATTCTTTTTTCTCTTTCAATATTTCTTCTTCATGTCATGCACTCACACCTACCATCTAGGGTGCCCCGGTGCATATAGAATGCATTATGCCAATTCCAAAATACCCATGCTAATATATTTTACATGTATATATTAACAACTTTAATTCACACAATTCATGTTATTCAATTCACAATCAATAACACCAAAATTAGCTCACATGGGCTAATAAAAATCCAAGCAATTCATTTTGAATGACCCAACAACACAAAAATCACACAACATATCACGTGAATGCTGAAACCCCTGCCCAGATCGTTTCACTCCGGGCTACACAAGTAGTGGGATTTCTTTCACTCCTGCTCAAAGATTTCAGACTCCATAACACGGTGTGCTTTCTCCGTGCCTCAACAAATCCCCATCCATAAAATGGCTCTCTTATCCAAAGAATAAAACCAAGTAGGAAGAGATCCCTACCTCTTGAGTTGTTTAACTCCAATGTACGGTGTCTACACGTAGCTCCTTGCCACGTAGAACTTCGCTTCGTCTGGGCCGGTAACCAACGTCCGAAAGCCTGAAATCTAGAGAGAAGTCACTCTTTCTCTCTCTAAAATCAATCTCCCACTAATGTGATGTTTTTGCCAAAATGAGAAGATGGCATTTCTTTTGACTCATTTTTAAATCTTTCCCCTTAATTCCATTTGTGTCCTTTTAAGTGACTTAAAGGACCACTTGCCACATTGCTCAATTCAAGCCATTCATTTCCATCCTCTCACTAATCATGCAACATGTGTCACATGGGTACATGTAGTAGGTGACTTTTGTCACATCACATGTCTTTCACAAGCCGTTTTACGGCACCCAACACCCTGCGCTCTCGAAAAACGTGAAATTTCAATTGTCACGGAATTCGATGTGGTAGCTAGATTTCGCGAGACGATTCCAACGGTGAAGTCCGTTTCATCATCTGAGATCTAGAAAAATTTCAGATTTTGATCGAAATTACCATTTTACTCTTTTTTAGAAAATTAGAATTTTCTCGGGTTTTACATTCTCCCCCCCTTAAAAGAAATTTCATCTCGAAATTCTGTATAATCACAACAACTCCCATGCATATGCAACGTGCACTATACCATGCATGTAAACTAGTCATTTAAGTATTAAACGACTAAACCACGTACCTTCATCCCTAAACAAGAAGGGATAGGTGGCCCGCATCATGTCCTCGCGCTCCCACGTTGACTCCTCCACTCCACCTGCGGTCGCCATAAAGACCCTCACTAGCCTCACTAGCTCAGATCGTAAACCCGATCCCGACTATCCATAATGCACACCGGTCCCTCCCCGAAGGTCCCATCCATGTCAACCTCAATCTCCCCAACCACATGAGCCGGATCCGGAGGCCTCCAGCACGAGACGTGAAATACCCGCGACACCTAACACGCCAAGGCAAAGCCAACCGGTACGGCTGACAAAGGCTCCCACCCTCCGAGCATCTCGAAGGGGGCCCACCGAACCTCGCGATAGCTTCCCCGCTACCGAACCCGACCTCCTTAGGCATCACCTTCAAGACGTGGATCTCCAACCTCGAACTCTAAGGGTCGACGGTCGTACACGCATAGCCTCTCACCGGCCTCGAGCCATGAGAAGACGTTGTCATATCAAGCTCACCTTCTTAGAGGTGTCTCTAATCAGATCAGGACCAGTGATGGAGCTCTCTCCCACCTCGGTCTAACATATCGATGATCTGCATGGCCTCCCATGCAATGCCTCATATGGCGCCATCTGTATACTTGCCTGATAACTGTTGTTGTAGGCAAATGCCACTAAGGGAAAATGCTCCTCCCAACTACCCTTATGATCCAGGCGCATGCTCGCAGCATGTCCTCTAACACCTATATGGTCCTCTCATCGACTCATCCGTTTCAGGTGGAAAGTTGTACTTTGTGGTTACCGTAGCCCATAGCCTGAAACCTTCCAAAAGTGCGCCGTAAACCTCGGGTCTCTATCCGACACCATGGATACTGGTACTCTCATGAGTGCCTAAAAATTCATGCCATACCCGCGTATGTTTTATGGTTTTAGCTTTATTTTACAGTTAAATATGCATTTTATAGTTCGATATCTGATTCTTGCATTTTGTGTGAATAGCAGGTGGAATGGGCAGTTTTTGAGACCATTTTGGAGCAGAAAGAAGAAGAGCAGAAAGCTGGCAGGAACGTCGCGACATCCCAATGTCGCAACGTCAGGTCAACAAGAAGAGGAAGTCAACAAGTGGCCAACGTCGCGACGCCTTAACCTGTCTCAACATCATTAAAAGCTAAGGGACTAGAAATCGAGGGGCACGAAAACATACCTGGATCAGTGGCACTGAAAGCATAGCAAATAGCCGACCGAGATCAACAGTAGAGAGGAGACTCGCTTATTTTTCGTCTTTCTAAAAAAAAAAAAACCCATCGACGCTTTTTATTGCATTGCTCATGTGTAACTGCTCCGCATGTTCTAGATTCACATCTAGTGGTTTTGCTGGAACCCTCACAATTGCATGGATTAAGATTTTGATTTTATATTATTCAAGATTTATGACTTATTAGTATCTCGTCTATATCCGTGATTTATATACATGTGATGTCTCGCCAACATTGGCATGATTTTACTGGGTATCCGAGATCGAGAGATGAGGATGCCCAAGGATCTGAATAGAGAGGCCCTCGGTCAATTTGGTAAATAGAAATATTCCGATTCTGAGGGTGGCGATTAAGGTTAGAACATTTAAGCGTTTCGGAGCATTGGGATGGGGTAGAGATACGCTCAACCCTGCTAGCGAGATAGGCGGATACACCTCGAGAGAGGGTATCTCGTAGGCACGATCACCTCGCCATCAATGAGTCGCGAATAGACTGAATAGTAATTTCTCTAGGTAGTAATCCATCAAAGTGGTAGGGGGAGACAAAGCCCTAGTCTCCACAGCACAGTTATTTACTAAGATAATCAGTTTAGTTTAATCTCACACATTAGTTAATTTGTCACTCAAAGCTTACGTCCAGATAATATTCAGAGGCTAAACTCAATAGTCAACGCGCTTCTCCCCGTGGATCGATATCCATACTTAGGTACACTGTATTACTTGAGGCGACGCGTGCACTTACGCACATAGGCGTACACATTTAACACACCACGCTTTTGGCCTATCAAGTTTTTGGCGCCGTTGCCGGGGAGAAGTTTAGTGTTGATATTGACAACAACGTACTAGATATTACTTTAGATCATTTTTTTTTTTTTTACTTTTACAAGTGTCAATTTGCCTTTATGTTTCGTGTGATTACACCAAGGTTACAATGAGCATGCGAACCCGGGTCGGCTTGAACTACATCCGTTTGATCCTGAGCCGGAAAGAACCTTACACCGATTATGCCGAGAACTCGAGAACAAAGACAAAGATAGAAATCCAAAGAATCATGCGTAACAATGAAGAGCACGATTCAAGCCACGAGAAAAACAGAGCCGCAGCAACCGCAATGGGAATAATGGTAGGAATCATGCACCCATGCCGGCTTATACAACCTGCATGATCCATTCATGTTGCTAGGAAGAGTTTCTGCCCTACGCCTACAGCGTTAAGACTCGCCATCCAAGACCACCCATTCAGCAAACAACTTTGAGCTGAAGTCGCGGGATCCATGATGCCAGAACATCCTGCCTGCCCGATTGCTCAATGAGAATCTGAATATGCATTTGACCAACTTCCTCGAAGTCTACGACACGATCAAGTACAATGGGGTCACTGAAGAGGCACTCAAGTTGAGATTGATCCCACTCTCACTAGGTGATAGAGCCAAACATTACTTGACAAGTCAACCACCAGATTCCATTACTTCATGGAACGACTTAGCGGGTTCGACCAAGTTCTTCCACTCGCAAAAATCGCACCGCACACCCCATTCTGCGGGTCCGCTTGACAACCCGTCAACCAAATGAATGCGGGATGCCTGCCATCTCGACACCGCTTATGAAAATTGGGCAGAGTCTCTTTGTATGGGGAGCTCTACCCAAGATACATATCCTGTCCCAACGACCACAAAATCTAGCCATATTAATAAATGAGTAAAATGGCCACTTGAGCCCCCGATCAATACCTCACAAACATATTCCAACCAAAATACATATATATCTCACATGGTTCAAGAGTTAATAAATTACTCTTATACAACATATATTAAAATGAAAAACATTCTAATACATGTATCCAACTAAAACACCATCAAAGCCACAAACCGACTTTCTTCTTAATCGGCCTCTAAGATGAGTCGCGGCCCGAACGCCCCCGCACTAAATAATATATTCCTCGATAGGGTGAGCTAATGCCTGCAGAAGTGGAATCACCCTGTTTCAAGTTACTCCCCACATAAGTGCATATGCAATGATCCACCAAACACACACCTGGCAAATACGTGATCGCATTCTGAATGTCTAAATGCCCGTTCTCATGTCTCGAGTCCTCAACGACTCTCTCACACTTACCTAAGCCATGTATGAGAAAACATCATTTTCAAAACAAAACTTGTTATTCTTGAAAATACACTACCGAGTTTCAGTAAAAATATGGGACTACCCTCCGAGGCGATTGTGTTGGAGAACTTCCCGAAACAGTCAAGGTCCTCATCCGAAATGATCTGTTGGACCGTCTCCCAACCTCATTCTTCGGAAAATCATCCTGAAGTTCCTTCGCAACCATACTGCGCTGCAAAATTCGGTCATGCACTCATACCTAATTTCTTAGGTTACCCAAAGGCATATGAAAATTCATTATGCCATTTCAACCAATATATATCAATATGCAACATTCTCTAATTTTACTACAACACATGTAATTCACTATCGATCAACCATCACCCAAATTAGCTCACTTGAGCAATTCACATTATCATCTCCAAGGGCCTACAAACACACCATAAATTTATATAATTATGTCATTTTGTTAACACATTTAAAAAACATGGATTGAACTTATTCAATTTCCTATACAACTCAAGCCATTCTAAACAATTTCAATCCATTACACAAAAAAATTACCTCGCGTGGCTAATTAATCGTATTACCTAGCACCAATTTGAATCAATTAAACTCAAACACATTTTCTCACAAAATATATTTCATAAATTACTATTCACATGAACAAGAAACCCCTGGGTTACTATTCACACCACTACCTAACACCCGATTCCACTCATAAATTCGACCTACTACCATTCCTACTCATATATACACTGAAAAGACACTTACGATAAATTATACCATTAGGCACCCAAACAGTCCGTGGACAGTCACGGACTGTCCAATTGGGTTTCAAAATTTTTCCCACTTCTGGCCCCAATGGATCATCAAACGGTCGCTCATACCTCAAACCAACCGAATCATCAACAAAGTACTTAAATCAAGAGTAAAACAAGTAGGATAAACTCTACCTCATGGAGGTCGAACTCCTTAAAAGTGGTACTCCACACGAAGCCTCGCTGCGTGAACCGCTTGCTTCTTGGCTCGACGAACCGGCTCACCTCGATCGCCTCTAATTCAGAGAGAAGGTGCTCTCTCTAAAAAGAAAATCACCATTTTTAAATTTCACCGCATTCTCCCCCGCTACTTCACGCTCCCTTTAATCAGAAGATGACACTATGCATTATTTTGTCATTTTCCTCATTTAAAATTTCTAAAATGACATCTATGTCCCTTCTTTCCACTATTTTAACATCAAGAATGGTCTCACTTCATCCATTTTATCATCTCTACTCATGCAACTAGTGTCACATGAGTACAGTACATGTTATGTGTGACTTTTGTCACATCATATTTTGTTTTACTAAGACTGATACTCTATGCCTAAAACGCATAAATTCCGACTGTCTCGAAATTCGACGAAATTCGATCGCGGGTAGCTAGATTTCGTGAGACGATCCCTAACCTGAAACTGCTTTCATCATCCAAGATCTAGAAAATTTTATCTACCGAAATTACAATTTTGCCATTTTTCGAGAAAATTCACTTTTCTCGGGGTTTCACATTTTCCCCTCCTTAAAAAGAATTTCATCCTGAAATTCCACGCCCATACTCATCTAACCACGTGCATATGTAACCTAACCCCACTCCAAGACCGTGTCGCATGACAACCTCGCTTGCTACCCACTCATCGAATAAACCGTATGGTCAAGGCCAATTCTTCCATGCTTCAAGAATGACATCAACACCCACTATGTCTACCGCCTCCTAAGGTCCACCCCATGAGCACCACCAGATCCCCCGACTCCACGATCTCGATACATCCGACCACTCTTACCCTATATCCTAAGGAAGAATTTCCCATCATCTCTAAAGGCCCACCTCTAAGCCCAAACCTATCACACAAGATGCATTAATGAAAATGGAACATGATGCATCCAATCCAAACGCCTACCTGTTGTCCCAACAAGTGCAGAAGGAACCACCCCCCCGCTCCATCCGACCGATCCGAACGCCCCAGCTCCTCGCACCATGAGATCTCTACCTCCTAGGACAATCTAGCCTCCTGTGCCTAGGCTGGAGGCAATGGTAACACGTCATCTCGCCCAACCGACCTCGAACCCTACTTGCAACCTCGTCCTGACCCTCACCGCGCCCGCCCGCCTATGTTATCCGTCCGAGAAGTACTAGGCGTCAAACTTGGAACCACACCGGTTCCCTTGATCCATATTAGGGGGTGGAGGAACAAACTATGTCCTCTCCTGTCCTACCGCTGACTGGGACCGCTGTCCCAAAACCCTAGGATCCTTGTCTCTGGGGGCAATCCCTCCTCATATGTCCCGGCCGCAATGGTAAAGACACCATCCGCCCCATCCTGACTGGCAACCCTAACTCGTCTCAATGATGATTGGAACTGAGGTGTCCCATACCCTTGAGATTTCGCTCCGTGGCAATTCCCTACGGGTGTTCAGATGCCCAAGATAAATAACACACCCATCCGCCCACCCGACTAAATGTCCCATCCTGGCCTTGGTCCTGTCCTGGATATCCTTGTGAAACAAAAGTCTTCGCTTCTTTCTCCTGTGCTCTGAAGAAGATGAACTTTCCCTTCCTCTTAGCACCAACACCCCTATCTCGATGCCCCGTATGTCATCTACCTCTCCCTCTACAACCGTTAGAGGATAATGTGCTTCTAAACGTTGGAGGCAGTCGTTGATCCGCTCGCTCACTACGTACACATGCCCCGCAATACCGCAACCGTAATTCCTACCGCCCAACAAAGGCCCGCCGGGTCGTGCCTGGTACCCGACCAAGAACCCGGATCTGACCCCACGTCCCTCCCCGACTAGCCATCTACACAAGTCAAATGGCAAGTTAAATTCTAATATAGTATCACTAAGGCGTAACCATAGCCCCGAGACACTATTCATATTCCATAAAATTTTATATACTATGTCCATGCATTCGTAGGTAATGCAAGACAATAATTTCATTTTATTAAATCATATTCGACAAAAAAATTTATTTAGAAATTTTTGCCTTTAAAAGATTTTATTTCATTTGATTTTATAACATTTTATTTTATTTTTTTTATTTTTTTTATTTTTTTTCCGCTTACACACTCAAACCTTAGAAAAATTTCTTCATCATTTTTTTTTTCATTCCAACTACTGGAAAACCACCCAAAAAAAATATGTTATTATATATATATATTTTTTTCGTTTATTTCCAAACCCATTTGTCCAAAAATTTCTCAACCTCCTGTTCTCACACTAACCCTAGTGTTCAACACTTTTATTTTATTTTATTTTATTTTTTCCTATGTGCTACTTACCCAAGCACACAATTCAATCACAACAATTCATGTTCACACAACAATTCATCAAACAATCACACAATCACATAACAATCAACATGTTATATACAATCTAATCACACATAAACGCCATGCATTCAGCCTGCTCTACTCTGTCCCAGAATCCCCAGTAATCACATACCTAACCCTAACATCGGTTTCTCACACCAAGTGGTGACGCTCTACACCTTAACGACTCCTCGCCTTGACCCAAGTCCCTCAATCCCTAGTTTTCCTTTACATGTTTCTTACACCCAATTAGCTCCAAGGTAATCGCTTACCTTAGCTCGATACCGTCGTGAAGTCGTATCGTAAACCATACTTATGGATACACCTACCGAAATTCCCAAGGTAATCGCTTACCTTAGCTATGATACCAAGTCGTGACACCCCATTCTCGTGGGTCCGGCCGGGACAACCCACACCATGGAAATACTGCGGATGTCGGGTTGTCCACACCGCTTTATGAAAATCGGGCGTAGTCTCCTTTGTAACTGGGAGCTCTACCTAAGATACATATCCCCGTCCCAACGACTAATGTGGTCCACATATGAATAAATGAGTAAAATGGCCACTTGGGCCCCTGCATCAATACTCACAATAAACATATTCCAACCAAATACATATATCTCACATGGTTCAAGAGTTAATAAATTACTCTTATACAACATATATTAAAATGAAAAAAATTCTAATACATGTATCCAACTAAAATACCATCAAAGCCACAAACCGGCTTTCTTCTCAATCGGCCTCTAAGATGAGTCGTCGCCTCGAACGCTCCCGTAATTAAAATAATATATTCCTCGATCAGTGGTGAGCTAATGCCCAAAGAGGGAATCACCCTGCCGGGTTACTCCCCACCTAAGTGCAATGATCCGTCAAACACACACCTCAAGTAAATACGCGATTCTACTTGAACGCCTCCTAAATGCCCGTTCCCATGTCCTCGAGTCCCTCACCGACTCCCTCACGCCTGCCTAAGCCATGTATGAGAAAAACATCATTTTCAAAACAAAACTTGTTATTCTTGAAAATACACTAACAGTTTCGACAAAAATATGGGACTACCTCCGAGCAGCTTAATGTGTTGAGAATTTCCGAAACAATATGTCCCCATCCAATGATCCTGCTGTGAATCGCCTCCCAACCCCATTCTTCTAAAATCATCCCGTGAAATTCTTTCGCAAACCATGCGTCTGCCGGTAAAATTTTGTCATGCACTCACACCTAATTTCTAGTTAGCTCAAAGGCATATGAAAATGCATTATGCCATTTCAACCAATATATCAATATGCACATTCTCACTTTGCACTCACAACACATGTCATTCACCATTAATCAACCATCACTCCAAATTAGTCATCGATAATTCACATTATCATCTCCAAGGGCCTACAAACACAATTACAGAGATATAATTATGTCATTTTGTTAGTTTCCACATTTAAAAAAATCATGTATAAACTTAATTCTAATTTCCTATACAACTCAAGCCATTCTCTTAAACAATTTCTCAATCCATTACATAAAAAAATTAGCTTATACAATTAACGACACGTATCAATTCAATTTGAAACCACTCAACCAAACACATTTTCTCACAAAATATATTTTCATAAACATTCATTCACATGAACAAGAAAACCCTCAAGTTACCTGCTCACGGCCACTACCCAACACCTGCCCACTTTAGAACCCGAATTCCATGGCCATTCCCGCCTCATATATACTAAAGCATACTTATGGCATAAATTATACCATTAGGCACCTAAACAGTCCGTGGATGTACCACTATCCAATTGGGTTTCTAAATTTTTCCCACTTCGGTCCTAAGTTTTGGGATCAATCAAACGACCATTTAAGGCCTCAAACCAACCGAATCATCCACAAAGTACTTAAATCAAGAGTAAAACAAGTATGATAAAACCCCTACCTCACGGAGTTTGTCGAAAATCCTTAAAACCCACTCCACGCTAAGCCCCTTGCCGCAGAAACTCATTTCGTACTTCGGGCCCGACGAACCACCCAGCCCGACGTCGAATCTTAGAGAGAAGGTGCTCTCTCTCTAAAAGAAAATCACCATTTTCAGCCACTGCATCTCTGCCTTGCTACTTCACGTTTTTCTCCCCTTTAATTGTAGGAGATGACACTATGCATTATTTTGTCGTTTTCCTCGTTTAAAATTTCCAAAATGACATCTATGTCCCTTCTTTCCACTATTTTGACATTTGGCACTATCTCAGCCGTCCATTTCCATCATCTCTCTACTCATGAAACTAATGTCATATGAGTACATGTTATGTGTGACTTTTGTAAAATCATATTTTGTTTTACTTCAAGACCCGATATTCATGCCTCTGGCAACGGCAAAATCTCACCGTTCCCTGGAATTCACTAAATTCGACATGGTAGCTAGATTTCATGAGATGATTCCAACGGTGAAATCCGTTTTGTCATCCGAGGTCTAGAAAAAATTTTGGATTTTTACCGAAATTACAATTTTTCCCTTTTTCGAGAAAATTCAATTTTCTCAGGGTTTCACATGCACAGTTGGTGCAGGAGATCAATACTTCAGACAAATGAGGGAGAGAACCCTGGAAGAAGCATGGGATATTTCACTCTAACTGTTGAGGAAGTGCCCACATCAGCGCACTCCTGACTAGATGGATGCAAGTCCATACTTTCTATAATGGTTTGTGGAATGCGACTAGAGCAGTGATTGATACCCCGACAGGAGGGGCGCTAATGAAGAAGACCACGGACCAAGCATATGAAATCTTGGAAGACGCTGCTACTAATACCACCAAGGCTTAGAGATAAGATTACACCCAAAGGAAGGCCATAGGCGCACGTATAACGAGGTTCTCAAGAACTGGTTACTCATGTCACACGCCTAATGTCACCTGATTGTGGCCAACAAGGTACCGCGAATGCCATGGCTGCACCAACCCATGGGAGTTGTGTGAATTCAGTGGAGGACAAAGACAAAGAAGACAGACGCGCCTGGGACACCAAACAAGAGAAAGGTGCCCAAGATGTATCGAGGTTTAATAAGAGTCGCCTACGCCAGCTAGGCTTCGTATGGGGGCAACAATTATCAGAACCAACATCAAGGCCAAGGGTGGCGTAATACTCAGAATAGTCAGAACAGTCAAGGTTATGGATGGAGGAACAATCAAAACAACATGCCACCATCCCGAGTAAGCAAACCACCTCCCGAGAAAATGGTGGACTTGGAACAAGCCCTTGCGCAAATGCTCACCTCGCATACCGCCTTTATGAATGAGACAAAGGAGAATATGCAACACCAAGCCACCCAATTTAACAATTAAGCAGCGTAGTTGAGAAATTTAGAGGTGCAGATGGGCCAAATGACCAATCTATTGACAAAAAGGCAGCCGAGTTCCTTACCAAGCAACTCAGAAGTAAACCCGAGACGCGAGGGGAATGAACATGTAAAAGCAGTCACGCTGAGAAGTGGTAGAGAATTGGCAATACAGGGGCAACCCCTAGTGACAGAGGAGGTAGAAACTGAGAAAGTCATCCAGACTTTCGGGCCATAATGATACGGAGAGGGAACAACCCCAAGAGAAAAAGTTTGTGGGAGAAGAAACTGAAGCAAAGGATTGCCCACAACCCATAGCCCCAATTTCGTATCCCTAACGTCTAAAGAAGCATAAGTTGGATAAGAAGTTCACCAAGTTTATGGAAGTATTCAAGAAATTGCATATCAACATTCCGTTTGCTGATGCTCTGGAACAAATGCCAAGTTATGTCAAATTTATGAAGGACATCTTGTCACATAAGAGAATACTGGTAGATTTTGAAACAGTTAACCTAACTGAGGAATGTAGTGCCATCCTTCAAAGGAAGCTACCACAAAAGCTAAAAGACCCAGGCAGTTTCACTATCCCTTGCACCATCGGGAACGCTATCTTTAAGAGAGCTTTATGTGATTTGGGCGCCAGTATTAATCTCATGCCCCTATCCATATTTAGACGTTTGGGGTTAGGTGAAGCTCGCCCAACTATAGTCACACTCCAGTTAGCAAACAGGTCCTTAAAGCATCTAAGAGGGGTGATAGAAGATGTCTTAGTGAAGGTTGACAAGTTCATCTTCCCAACAAATTTCATTGTATTAGATATGGAAGAAGATAAAGAAATACCCATAATCTTGGGTAGACCATTTCTTGCAACTAGTAGCCAATGATTGATGTTCAGAGGGGAGAGCTAAAATTGAGGGTGCAGGAAGATGAAGTCAAGTTTAACGTGTTCAAAGCTATGAGACACCCGGTAGAGAGTGATATACAAGCCATGACGTAGACCATGAGGTTATAATGTCTAGCCAAAGCTACATCCCACCGACCCTTCTTGAGGTTAGCCCGACATGTAAAGATTCAGAGTATAGGAGAAGAGGCCGAGGAGTATGTAAAATGGATGGATCTTCGAACCAATGTAAGGAAATATTTTAATCTCTAGTGAAAATAATTAAATGCCTATTATCCGCTGAACAACCCACCAAGATGGAGTAAAAAGTTTTCACACTCACCATCTCGAAGTATGCCTATCCTGGGACCCGTCTCCACCTTTACCGATTATTTCAAATGGTCCCGACAACAATAGAGGGAAGGCTAAGTTATCGAGGGTACGTGAGGATCACAAAAATGCGCCCTGGATGGTCTCGGTTGATTTAAAAGGATTCACCCTTCGGTGTGCATGCACCGAATTTTGTTGGAAGATGGTCATAAGCCTTCAAGGAAGCAATGTAGGAGACTCCGACCTAATTATGAAAGAGGTAGTCCGCAAGAGGTACAGCATAAGGTCGGGGTTATTTTATCCTATTTCGACAAAGGTACGGGTAAGTCCAAGCATGTAGTGCCTAAAAGGGAGGAATAACCGCCATACGAAATCGAGAATAACACATTACCGCTTTCTAGAAACAAAGCCAATGGCAGAATTTAGCTGGACTCATCGGAAATCGAATAAGGCTACCGAAAGACCATTTCCCATTGCCGCTTCTGGATCAAATGTTGATGTACTTCACACGGACACGAATACTCATTGCTTGGATGGATATTCCGGGCCTACAATCGAGCTTCGTTATATAGCCCCTAAAGATCAGGAGAAGATGACATTCACATGTCCCTATGGTACATTCGCATTCAGGCGGATGCCCTTCGGGCTGTGCAATGCGTCGGGCACATTCCAACGCTGTATAATGGCCATTTTCTCCGATATGGTTGAAAAAACAATCGAGGTCTTCATGGATGATTTTTTTGTCTTGGGAAGACAAAAGGGCGGTTCCATGGTTTTCCGACTACGTGAATTATTTGGTGGCCAAGGTGATCCCTCCAGAATTTAGCTATCAATGTAGTATGCCTCCCCGCACACCCTGAAACACTACTACACCGGGAGCGAACCTATTCTATACGTGCATCATGGCCGACCAAGGATCAAGAGATGTGTCCCCTAAGATGAAATGGACAAGACTGAACCACCCGCCACACTTTACCATGTGGGGGCATTTCTACGCCGAGAACGTAGCGCCAGAACCAAGGTACTTAAACTGCTTCTACCGGCCTAGCTTATCTGGCTGATGCTCATCAATCTGTGATCCACTCAGGACAAATGCTAGCGAATGGGAGCATTTCTAGAAAGGACAAACCGCCCATGCACACACTCGAAGTGTAGTCGTTTGATTTATGGGGATGGATTTATCGCCCATTCCCTTCTTTTAATAACCTTACATCTTGTCAAGTGATTACATCTCTAAGTGGGTCAAGCAATACTGACCCGCACCACGATGTTAGGGTGGTCGCCCGCTTCCCACCACATATTCTCATCACTAAGACTCCGAGCACCTCAGACATGCATAACTATGACACATTTCTGCAATAAGATGATTGACAAAGTCTTGCACAAGTATGGAGTGAGACATCGCACATCTCTTGCATACCACCCACAGACAAATGGGCAAGCAGAGGTATCGAATCGAGAAATCAAGTCCATTCTGGAGAAAATAGTCAATAGCTTCAGGAAGGACTGGTCAAAAAAGATTGAGGATGCACTCTGGGCATACAAAACAACATTTAAAAACAATCTCACTAGGTATGTCGCATTTCACCATTGTTTATGGGGAAGTATGCCACCTGCCGGTGGGAATCGAGCATCGAGCTCATCAAAATCTGCAGTCGAACATGGACAAGACATTAGCCAAAGAGAAGTCGATGCTACGCCTGGGCTGAATCGAATTTTAATTCCGAATGAGATGAGAATGGTCGACATATATAAGGAAAAAGACGAAGCTCCGGCACGATAAAATGATATCACCAAGAAAGAATTCGAGGCTGACAACAGTCCTTCTTGTTTAATTCCCCGACTCAAACTTTTCCTAAATTAAAGTCAAGATGGTCGTGACCATTCATCGGACCCAAGTTTTTTCACATGGAGTGACTTGGTTACGCATCCGTAGAAAGAAACATTCAAAGTTAACACCCACGGTTGAAGCCAGACTCGGGGAAGTAGTTCCATGCAACAAGCGCATCTACATTCCACTTAGCACACCAGAAGGAGTACAATAAGGAGTCATATAAGCCTGGCCTCGAAAGCACATATTAAGATTTGTGTGGTCGCCGAGCTAACGACATTAAACAAAGCGCTTCGGGAGGCAACCTGCTTCTTGAAATTTTTCTTTCCATAGTTTAATTTTTATTGTTTGTTTTAATTTTGGTTTGGTTTTATGTCTCCTTCCGTAATCGGGATTCTCTTTTGGCTGTCTATTTTCAAGTCCCGAGGTAGCAATGAGCATGGATGACCCGCTCGAGAAGATCATTTCGGTATGCGAAGGGTAAAAAAAAATCGATTCGCAGGGTTTTCTCAAAACTTAGAAAATTATTGAAATTTTTCATTTTCGTCCTTCTTGTCACGCCGCGACGTTGTTCGAACCATGAAAACCGCTTCCCTACCACGTCAGCATCTTTGAGATCCAACGCCTCGACGCCGCGCCTGCCACTCGGAACGTCGCGACGCTGGATCTCAACGCCGCGATGTCGGCTTCTACCCACCTACCGAACATCGCGACATTGGATCCCAACATCATGACGTTGGATTTATAGCATCTCTGGAACGCCGCGACGTTGGATCTCAACGTCACGACGTTGGATCTCAACGTCACGACGTTGGCAACTCCACCCTCAGGAACGTCACAACGTTGAACCCGAACGTCGCGACATTACCCCTGTTTATTGACTAGAAGCCCTCCATATTTTTGTCCTACCCACGCCCCAGCCCCCGTCTGAACCCTCCCGCACTCCATCAAGCAGGTACCTCCGACCACCCTGTCACCTCTACCACCACCAGTCTTCGCCCTCCCACGCCAATCCTCCACCCCTGTCTCATGCCTCCATCACAACTCAGTGGTGCCCTAACCCCTGCTCCTGTCGGCTCCTAGTGAGTTCGGCATTTTTGTGGGTCGGCACCGTCTAGTCCCTACCATTAGGTCTGGTTAGAGCCTACGGGCCAATTAGGTGCACCTAGAGGTCGTGGTAGTCTCCCTGACGCCATTCTAGCCTTCGTTCCCCTTATGCACCCTAGGTGCTAGATTATTTGTCCAGGTCACCTAGGAGTTGCCTCCTCTATGCCATTCGGCCCCTAAGGCGCCCTTAGTGCTTAGGAGGTCTGTAATTCACCCCCTCTACACCTATGTCGTACGCAAAGAAAAAAGTTGACTCACAACTGGCCTGCCAGTGGAGGACCGACCGAATTTCGACCTCACCAATTCTTATCAATGAAGGTGCCGCCGATAGGTTTGGCACCATTTGTAAGAATCGGTCCTTTATCAAAGAAAAGGGCTTCCACCACCCCGACGACTTCTTTCGCAAGACCATTGCGAATAAGGGATGGCGGGCGCTATTCCAACCACCTCGTCCAGCTGCGACGAGTGTGGTATGAGAATTCTACGCCAACCTCACCTCCCATGTCGTGAAAAAGGTTCTGAAAGTTTTGAGTGTTGGTAGACCAGCCGCAGCAAATTTCCATCGTAACCAATTAGAGAATCTGACCCTATCCCACCCGAGCCTTTGACGGCCTACGAGCTGGCACGACTACCCCGAGATCCTCTGTGGTCCTAACTAACAGCGGGTGAGTGGAAGCTCACGGCGCACGCCGTGCACTTTAAGGCCAAACATTTGGCTTATATTCCTAAGGTGTGGTGATCACTTTATCACGTCATCGTGCCTCATCCCGACCTTACCGAACGTGTGTGACTCCGCTGCCGTGCCTCGTCTTCAACTACGCCATCATCTGTGACATACCCTTCTCGATAAATAAGGTGTTATGCAGGATGCCATCCTCCATAACCGGGACGCAAAAATTAACCTAGGGCACCCCTTTCTCATATACGGCCTATGCAAACTAGCCGAGGTGCCCTTAGAGGACAATGAGGCATGGATACACCCTATTAAAGCTCTAATGGTCAATCGTGACAAACCGGGTGTACCACGACCCGAGGGAGTGTACTACTTGGGCAATGAACCCTTGGACGAGGATGGTCTTCGAGAGTATCAGGCTCGTTTTGACCTCCCGGTCGATCCCTAGGGTGATGCTGGGTCGTCCTCCACTCACCCACTCACTCCCACAAACTAACTCCTGAGGAGCCCCATCCAGCTCCCATCCCCGACCCAAGACCTTGCTCGCCCCTCACCGATCGCCGCGATGCTTATCGGATCGAGACCCATGAGCACCGAGTCCTCATTATCCAGGATATGGAGGCCCTTCGCCATATGCATCGCCCCGGCTAGCCAGTGACCATATCTCTTCGAAATTAGCAAATTCCTCCAGACCAACTCACTCCAGCCTTCTCGCTCTCCACCAACCACCGTCGGTCGCCGCAGTTGACACGCTCCGACCGCAGTTTCCATCACCCCTCTTGTTCTTTGAAGCCGCGGGGACACTAGACACATCCGCTTGGGGGTGTGGGTGGTGACTGGCTTGTTAGGATAGCCTAGTCTTGTGTTGGGCCATTTTATTTTCGTGTTCCTACTTTAGTTTTCAGTGTTTAGTTTATGTTTTTTTATTTTCGTATGTCAAGTCACAAGTGTGTTTAGTTTATGTTTTTATGCTTAGCTTATGTTTTTATGGTAGGTTATTCTTCGCTTTGTCAGTTTATAATCACTCCGGGAGTCCTCGGGTATTAGGATATGTTGACGCTGAGATGTGTTCGTGGTGTGAGCATGATGCCATGCTCGAGAGTCAAGGATCTCACCGAGTCCACAATCATCATGGACAAACATAGTACAAATCCATAAAGGATCTGTAGGGTGTTAGATGCCTCGAGAGTTTCAGTCAGAATAGGTAGGGAGACAAAGGGAATCACCCTGGAGCATTTAAGAAACCATTTCAATGAGACTATCACGCCACAATACGCTGACCCCAGGTATGCCTAGCGCCGAGCCCAAACTACTACCTGCTCAACAAACCCTGAGTTCCCTAAACAATAAAAAGCATGGGACACCCTAAATAAAAGAGGATTGCCTTCTGAGTCTCAAGTAAAAAAATAATAATAATAAATAAATAAGAGAAGAAACATATGAACAGATAAGGCTGACCTCAATCGAATCCCTGCACAAACCGAGGGGCCTTTCAAAGCCTAATGCCCCGAGCCAACTCGGTCGGACCATCGACCTCATTGCCCATTACAGGATTTAAGATGGTGCTCTCAGACAACTTGGGGCCCCAGGGTTTAGTTGAGGTTCGGGCAGTTCCCAGTGGGAACCAATGCCCTATGTTCTTAACCATCCCGGTGGGGAGTCACTAACTAATCCCCACTTACACTTAACACTTTAATACAATTTACAAAGTAATTAGTTTTTTCCTTTCACGCGTGGCATGTTTAATGACTACAAACGCATTTCTATCCTTCAAGATTAGATTCTCCAACTAGGTGAGTTGAACCTAAGTTCAAAAGTCGTGAACCAAGGGCATATGCTGAGATCATTTATTCAAATGCAATGAGGGTCCAGAAAGGCATATTGAATATCTCAGAGGCTTGAGGTGCTTATCAACTCCACTTTAAGTCTAAACAATTTCTTCGAAGTCGAACACCCTTACAAATCCCCCCAAATTAAATAAAAAGGCAAGTGATTTAGTAGAGTCAATCCATTTTGATCCTTCGTCACAAGATATGCATCACAAATCCTAATGTTAGGTTGGCAAGATGTGGTCAGTCCGGCGATAGTCGGCTTGTCAGACAAGCAAGAAGCTAAGCCTGGGGGTGCATGAGGGCCTAAAACACTCATGCCATACCCGTCTGCTTTATGGTTTTAGCTTTATTTTACTTAAATATGCATTTTATAGCTCTGATATCCGATTCTTGCATTTTGCAGGTGAATAGCAGAACTAAAGTGCTGAGACCATTTTGGAGCAGAGAGAAGAAGAGCAGAAATCTGGCAGGAATGTCGCGATGTCTGGTCAACAAGAAGAGGAAGTCAACAGTACAACGTCACAATTTCACACTCGCCTCTGTAACATCATTAAAGCTAAGGGACCAAATCGAGGGTATCAAAAAACGCACTGATCAGTAAGGCAATGAAGCATAGCAAAATAGCAATCCCAGATCACTGAGATGAGACTTGCTTTTGTATTTTTTGTCTTTTCTAAAAAACTGCTGACGTTTTATAGATTGTTTGCGTGTGTAATCAAGTTCAGTATGTTCTAGATTCACATCTAGGGTTTTGTTGAACCCTATCACGATTGCATGGATTAAGATTTTGACATAGTATTCAAAAGATTTATGACTTATTAGTATCTCGCCTATATCCGTGGATTTATATACATGTGATGTCCGGCCAACATTGGCATGATTTTACCGGGCATCCGAGACTGGTAGATGAGATGCCTGTGGATCTCGAATAGAGTGACCCTGGCCACCCTAGAACAAATATCCCGATTCCTC
Organism: Tetrastigma voinierianum; assembly: GCA_016808115.1. NCBI lineage: Eukaryota > Viridiplantae > Streptophyta > Magnoliopsida > Vitales > Vitaceae > Tetrastigma > Tetrastigma voinierianum. Next base: position 190,135 of record JAEQBH010002290.1, on the reverse strand, counting down.
GAGGGTGGCGATTATGTCAGAACATCAGCTTTTCTGAAAGCATCACCGGGTAGAGATACACTCAACCCTGCTAGCGAGATAGGCGGATACACCTCGAGAGAGGGTATCTCGTAGGCACGATCACCTCGCCATCAATGAGTCGTGAATAGACTGAATAGTAATTTCTCTAGGTAGTAATCCATCAAAAGTGGCAGGGGGAGACAAAGCCCTAGTCTCCACAACACAGTTATTTACTAAGATAATCAGTTTAGTTTAATCTCACACATTGGTTAATTTGTCACTCAAAGCTTACATCCAGATAATATTCAAAGGCTAAACTCGCAGTCAACGCGCTTCTCCCATTGGATCGACATCCCGTACTAGGCAGACCACTATTTCTGGAGGCGACGCATGCACCCTGCGCACATAGGCTAGCACACATCTAACACACAACGGCCGCCCTATCACATACTCATGTAGTCTGACTATCTCTCGAATATACAACCCGTAGAATCTCTCCAATGTGAAGGTCATCCGCACGACTAGAAAATGTGCCGACTTTATGAGCCAATCCACTATCACCAATACCGCTCCATGTGTCCTTTTGCGGTGTCCGTGGGCAAGTGGGTCACAAAATCCATCGCGGACGTGCTCCCACTTCCACTACCCACCTCCAACGGCCGACGTAGCCCCGTCGGCCCTGGGTGCTCAAATTTCCCTTAACCTCGCCGACACGGCATGGCTCTGTCGAACAAAGTCCCCTACGTGTCTCTCTATTCCGGGCTCCAAAGAATACCGACGATGAACGATCCCGTACATCTTCGCTTTCGTGCTTGCCTGATGTGGCTGGCGACCGGAGTGCGGAAACTCCTCGAGAATCTCCTCTCTCAAATTAGTCAACTGGGAACCACTATCCGTCTCTATACCGAAGACTACCATTCATGCGGACGGGTCCAAATTCTCATCACCCAGACCGACCACCCGATCCCCGATGGACACTCATCTCCGAGTCCCCGCCCCGACTCCAATCACCGCTCAACAGACTCCGCAGCTACTTAAACTCCCGGGACGCACCTTGAGCCCGCCACAGAACAGAACAAACCCGTCCCACGCCCACGATCCGGGCCACTCCCGGGAAGCCATACTAGCCAATGCTCCCCTGCGGACTTCCGACCGAGTGCATCGCCCACTACATTTGCCTCACCAGGCGGTAATGCAAAGTGAAGCTCATAGTCCTGTGAACTCCATCCATCTCTGCATGCCTCATATCGAGGTCCCGTCGGTGAAAAATATACTTCTCGACTTTTATGGTCCGAGTACACCTGAACTCGTTCGCCATATAAATAAGGGGCGCCCAAATTCTCAAGGCGAAGACTACTACGGCTAACTCCATGTCGTGTGTGGGGTAATTTCGCCTAAGGACTTTAACCGACGAGAACCATAAGCTACTACCCTCCCTGATCAGATCAAACACATCCCAACCCGCCCTCGAGGAATCACAATACACTACTGCACTTTGTCCCCGTCCGGACTAATAATGTAGGAGAGCTGAAGTAGTTTCTCCCATTTTCAACCACGTAATGCCTTCGCATCGGTCATCCCAATCAAACTTGACCTCCTTCCAAGTAAATCTCGTCATAGGTGCCGCTAATCGGGAGAAATCCTCAATTAATCTCCTATAGTACCTAGCTAATCCCAATAAACTATGTATCTCGAAGACTGACTTCAGCCTCTCCTAACTCATCACGGCCTCGACCTTCTCTAGGTCCACTGACACGCCTGATGTTAACACCACGTGTCCCAAAAATCTCACCTCGCAAGCCAAAACTCGCACTTACTCTAACTCGTGTACAACCACGATCTCTCAACAACTCGTAATACAATCCTCAAATGATACCTGCTCCCACTCTGACCGGAGTATATCAAAACGGGCCATCCACAAAGACTACGACAATCGATCCACATAGGGCTGGAATACCCTATGCATGAGGTCCATGAAATGCGCCGGGCCATGATTCGGCCAATCCAAAGGGCATCACCGTAAACTCAAAGTGCCTATAACGCTTAACGCTTTAGGGATATTTGTCTCCTAACCTCACCACGGTAACCAAGCATGGTTTTATTTCGGGAGTAGACTCGCGCCTCTCAACCGATCAAACAAGTCATCAATCCTCGATAATGGGTACCGATTCTTGATCGTAACCCTATTCAACTGTCGGTAGTCAATGCATAGTCGAAGGGTCTTGTCCTTCTTCTTCGCAAATAGAACCGGATCCCCCCATGGTGAAGTGCTCGGTTTAATGAACCCCTCATTCAAGTAGCCGCCTCCTCAGAAATCGGACTCGGGTTCCTACAACTCAGCTGGTGTCATCCTATGCGAAGTCATAGAGATGGGCGAAGTACTAGGGTGTAACTCTACACCGAAGTCTACAACCCTCTACAGAGGCAATCCCGGTAGATCATCTAGAAAAACATTCTCATTCTCGTAGGCTACTCGAGGTAGATCTAAGTCTGGTCTCACCTCGTCCTCTACAAGGCTTCGCTTAGCCAACCGGCCAACCGGTCCACACACTTGACTGCACACTGTCTGGGGCAAAATATCATGCTTGTCCCCCTTAAAAACAATACGAGTACCGTCCTGTGTGTAGGCGGTAACCCTCCTACGCTCACAATCGATGATGACTCTGTAAGCTGTCAGCCAATCCATCCCAAGGATGACGTCGAACTCTGACATGTCCATGACCCTCAGGTCCATTGTGAGTAGAATCCCCAAGATCTCTAACTCGCAACCATGACATATCATCCCTATCCTCGCCTTAATCCATAAGGGAGAACTCACATACAAGGGCTCCTCTAAGGCCTCAACCTCTAAGCCCAACTCTATCACAACTGATGCAGCGATAAATGAATGCGATGCACCATAATCAAATAATACTCTTGCCCATAGGTGAGATGCTACAAAGAACGTACTCAGATAACTCGTTGATCTCGTCGACTCAGCCCGATGGTGTGATGGCGACACGCCCTCGAACTCCCGAGTATGTCCCTCCTAACCCATACTCGTGGTGCGAGGAACATACTGCATCCTCTTCTGGGTCTCTATCGCCGACCGGGACTATGTCAGTCCCGAAACCCTGTGGATCCTTGTCTTCGGGGGGCAATCCCTCTCCCTCATATGTCCGAGCCGGCTAGCAATGGTAGCACACCATCCGCCCCACCCTAACCTGGAAAAACCTAACTCGCCCCCGTCCTATGACCACTCACGAACCCACGTGAACTGTAATTCTCCGCTTCTTTCTCGAACTAGAAGAAGACCGACTCTCCTTCCTCTTTCTACTAACACCCGCATCCCAAGTGCTCTGAGCATCCTCGATCTCTTCTCTATGGTCAAGGCCGTCTCGACCATGGAGTCCATGTCCTGTAGGCGGAGTCCTACAATCCTGCCCCAAATGGACAACTTTAGCCCATTCCCTTGAATCACACCTTAAATTTCGATCCGCTTGCCACATAGTCATCGAAAACTGCCAACTCAGGGAACCTAGCCACGACTCAATCACACCATAGTCCCTACTCAGCTCTAGGAACTCCCCGAGATTTCGCATGACGAAAAAGGTCCGTAAAAATATTTGCCCATGAAAAGATCATGGAACTCTGCCCAAGTCATTGCCTCTAGGTCCCTAGAGGCCTTTGCCTAATTCCACCACACTTGGCCCTCACCCTCTAGCTAGAATGCAGCTAGTCTGATCTTGGTCGTATCAGAGGCAATCTCCATAGCCTCCAATACCTTCCTCAACCCGGTGAGACGAACCAATGGTCCGCCACCATCGATCTCCTCCTCCCCGCGGAATATCTGGAGGACATGCCCCCGAACCTCCGGAGGTTACCCTGACCTCTCCCCTCGGGCTACCTGACTGCGCTAGCCTGCAATGGCAAGCAGCCTATAATCCCTACAATTTCAAAGAAAGGCCTCGGTCAAATAACCGTGGTGCTCACAACACCCCGTGGACGACCTCTACTTCCTCTCCCTCGACTAGCCATCTACAAATGTCAAATGACAAGTTAAGATTCAATGCAGTATCTCTAAGGTGTAAACACAGCCTCGAGACACTATTTACACACTAAAAACATTTCATACACAATGTCCATGCATTCATAGGTAATGCAAGACAATAAGTTCATATATTAAATCATATTCAACAAAAAAAAATTTATTTTATTTTATTTTATTTTAAAACCTCGTGAACAGTGCTCATAAATAGTGTTCATGAACAGTGATCTCAAACAAAGGACTGCATCAAAGGTAATCAGTCAAACTCGGGTCGAGTGCACGCTGCACACACCCATGGCCTAGGGTCAAGCAAGACGCCGCACGCGCATCGCGCCCAGCCGAGCCTTCACGCCCTCGCCCGGGCGCCGTGTCGCGGGCGCCGCGCTAGGGTCGCATCGTGGCCCCTCCGGTCGCGGGGTCGCGCTTGCAGGCCCGACCGCGTCGCGCCGACCGCCATGTCGCCGCGAAAGCACGCGGTGTTGGCGCCGTCAGCCCCTCCCTTGTCACGAGATAACAAAATCAGAGCTGCGAGACGTAAGGTTGGCGCCAGCGCGCCGTCGGCGTGATCGCAGCGCCCCTACGCCGTGCTGCCCACGCAGGCGCCGGGCTGCCCTCGTGACACAGCCGTGCTGCGCGCCGTGTCGCACACAAGGCCGCCTCCACCACACGACGGCAAGAGGCACGCGACCCCGCTACCAGCCACGCTACGCTGCGCGGCCGCCGGTGATGCTCCCCTCAGACGCCGCTAGCCGTGTCGCGGCCCTTCCGGTCAGGTCGTGGCCGTGTAGCGTGGCCTCCCGGCCGTGTCGTGCCACCTTTGCAGACGCCCTGCGTTCTCAAGGTCACGATATATAGCTCTGATGTATTGTGACCCAACACAAACTGTAAATGGGTAGTAGCTCAGCCAAGTTTCCTACACATTTTTTCTTTCACATCATTTCATTTTTTTGTCATTTGTTTCAATTTATCAGAAACCACAAAAAATATATTTTTTATCAGCCTTCAAAGAGAACAAAAATAAATTCATTAAAATTTATTTTAATTTTTTTCCCGTTTCTACACACTATGAAACCCGAAAAAAAAAAAAAAAAAAAAAAAAAAATTTCTTCTCAACACATTTATTCAAGTTCTACCGATTTTCTCAACAATTTTTTTCCTATATATTCTAATTATGCACACAAACACATAACATACACAACTATTCAATCACACATCACAATCCATCAAAATGCACAAAGGATGCATGATCTAACCTCGCTTTCCCATCGAGTCCCCAGGTATATCGATACCTAACTCTACACCCACCGAAAGCTCCCAAGGTAATCGCCACCTTAGCTCTGATACTGCCAAGTGACACCCCAACTGGGTGTCTCGTTGACCACCCGGCCAACCCGCGAACATTTCAGGTCTCATATCATGAGAAATGTACATGAGTAAAAACTGCCACTTGGGCCCATACACAATACTATCAAGAATATATCAACTATACTACAATAGTTCAAGAGTTATTATAATAGCCTTAATCAAAACATATCAAAATTTAAAGTTTTAATACATGTTTTACAAAATGAATACTAAAGCCAACCCATTCTTCTAAAATGACGGCCTCTGAGAGTCAGCCCTCCCTGTGGCACTCTCGCACCGAAATAGTCGATCCCCTCGACAGGGTGAGCAATGACTAGTAGTGATAATTTCCTACATGGGTTACTCCCCACCTAAGTGCACATGTCATAGCAACCAAACACACTCAAGCAAATACATGATCCTACTTGAATTGCCTACATGCCCAATCCCCAGTGTCTCTGAGTCCTCACCGACTCCCTCACACACATACCTAAGCCAAATGCGTAGTAAAATACAGTTTTAAAAACAAAAGATTTTATTCTTGAAAACACACTACCAATTTTCTAAGAAATATACTGACTACCCTCCCGAGGCCATGGTCTCGTCTGATAATTTTCTCAACAAATATGGTCCGCTCCGAGATGAACTGTTGGACCACTCTCTAAAGCAATTCTTCGAAAAATCTTCATTGAAATTCCTTTCACAACCATTTTCATTTTTATTTCAATTTCTTTAATTTCATGCACTCACACCTACCATCTAGGGTGCCCCGGTGCATATGGAATGCATTATGTCATTTCCAAAATATTCATGCTAATATATTTTTCATGTATATATTAACAAAATTAATTCACACAATTCATGTTATTCAATTCACAATCAATAACACCAAAATTAGCTCACATGGGCTAACAACAATCCAAGAAATTCATTTTGAATCAGCCAACAACACAAAAATCACACAACCACCGCAAACAAAGTGAAACCCCTGCCCAAGACTGCTCACTCGCTCACAAGTAGGATTTCTTCACTTCTGCCTAAAGATTTTGAGACCGATAACACCCGCCTTCCAAGCCTCAAAAATCCCTTATCCATAAAATGGCTCTTAGCCAAAGAATAAACCAAGTAGAAAAGATCCCTATCTCGAGCTGTCGAACTCCACAAATCGGTGCCTACGCGTAGCCCTCTGTCAGCTAGAACAACTTTTCTTCGTCATTAAGAATCGACGGTCTTAACGCCGGGAAATCTAGAGAGAAGTCACACTTTCTCACTCTAAAATATGGATCTCCCATTCACTGTGACGTTTTCTCTTGTTTGGAGAAGAAGAAGACTATTTCTTCTTGTCTTATTCATTTAAACTTTTCAATAATTCCATTTCAGGTCCTTAAGTTTTGATTTTTACTACATGGCTTAATCTAAGCCATTCATCTCCATCCTCTCACTAATCATGCAACAGCAAGTCACATGGGTACATGTACGGTGACTTTTGTCACATCACATGTCTTTCAAGAGCCGTCATACAACACCCGACATTAACTACGCCTAAAACGGAAATTCGACCGCCCTGCACTGACGAAATTAAACATGATAGCTAGATTTCACGAGACGATTCCAACGGTGAAGTCCATTTCATCATCCGAGATCTAGAAAAATTTCGGATTTTAACCGAAATTACCATTTTACCATTTTTTAGAAAATTATAATTTTCTCAGGTTTTACAATAGGAGTCGGATCACTGGGATTGCTACCCAATGGAAAATTGCATCGGGTGTCAGAGCAAAACAAAGGCTCCTAAGATATGGGCAAGTCATCGGTGGCTACTAATGACGATTGCCACACTTGACATAAGCATGTGTGAGGGAGTCGACGAGTGACTTGGGGTATGGGCATGGAAACATTTCATGCATGATATAAATTATTCCATGTACAAATTGTAAATTGTATGGAATACAAATGTCAGACGCTATCAGATGTGCATTTTACGTGGGGAGTAACCCAATGTAGTAAAATTCAACTACTGGGCATTGCTCACCTCATCGTGGGATCCCCCTTCATATGTTATCTTCTAATGATTGTTTATGTTATCTTCTAATGATTGTTTTATAAAATAATTGATACAAATTAAGAAAAAAATACGGTATTTTGAGAACATCTTTATACATATCTTCTAATGATTTTTTATAAAAATAATTAAATAAATATATGAATGATTTAGAATAAAATATTATACACATTATTTCAATGACATGTTCCAAATTAATAAAAATATTTTGAGTTATGAAATAGATTTTGAGAGTGCTTGGTTGAGGTGATAGGTGATTCATCTCCAATGAACTTTTATAGGCTACTTGGTAAATACTTCTTAGAGCTGCTGATAGCTGATCAGGGCTAAATAAGTCATAATGTAAAAAAGCTACAAATGGTAGCTTTTTTTATTCGCTCTTATTAAAATAGAAAATTTCCTTTTTTTAGTCATCATTAGGATTTTTATTAATATTATAGCTTATAAATTATATGAAATAATATGAATTTTTTGTGGTTCTAAATTTATTTCATGTTATATTTGTAAAATAATAATATGAAATGATAAAAATTTATAACTATAAATATTTTATTTTATTTTATGAAATAATACTATTTATGGTTAAATTTGTATAATTTCATATTATTTTTTATTTTTGAAATAATATTCTAAATTAATTCATAAATTATAAATAATATAAAATATTATATTATTTTGTATGCTTTTATATAATAATATGAAAATAAATTTATCACCATACAAAAGTAATATATGAAATAAATAAAATATTTTATAGTTATAAATAATAATATTTTTTATTTATGATTATAACCATTAATATTTTTTTATTTATGAAATTATAAATAATCATTAAAATGAAATGTATTTCATAAATTTATAAATAATATTACAAAAGATAATTAGAAAATTTTCATAAATTTATTTATTTATGAAATAATATTATTTCTGGTTAAATAAAACTTCATATTTTTTTAATTTACTGCTATATATTGTTATAATTTCTATATATTATTTTTATTTCAATGTGTTACTCGAATCAATCGTTTTATCAAGCAATAATTTATAATCGCTACTAACTATCGATAGTCATACTAAACAACCACTTCTGGGCCTATAAACGCTCACCTTCCCATACATGCACCGACTAAGCATGTCGTAGGTGGGTGGTATATGCCTCGAAAATTTTCCACTTAATTAAATTTTTTATGAGGATAATTACGCATACTTTTGTTTTGCATTTTTTTAATATCCGAACACTTTATAACAATAATGGTTTAATACTTTATCCTAGAAAAATATTCTATTTAACTTTGATCTTGTACCAATTGTTAAAAATTTGCACTCGCAAAGATGGTTGGGTCCGACAATACAATAAACTTAAGTGAAGCATTTAAAAAAGTGAAAGAGAAATAAAACCAAAGTAGAGAACAATTGAGTATTGTGAAATTAATAATTTCCTTAAAACAAATTCGCCTTCTCAATTGGTGCTTTGATATTCCCAAGGCGTTTGTCTCCCAGGATAAAACGGTTATCGAATGGTCGACAAAAGCACATTGCCTCCACTCCAGCAAGCTGATGATGTGTTTGCACTATCACCAACAAAAGGACGAAGGAAGGAAAACTTGAGACTCGATGACCTTTTTGAGACACACCTACTGAAATACCCCAACAACCTTTATAAATGAGAGATCTGGCCTTTTGGAATGTCAAACCTTTTTAGCTTCCCAAACCCTTAGAATTCCAAATTAAATTATTCATTAAATTTCGAATTAAATTATTCATTGAATGTCAAACCTTTTTAGCTTCCCAAACCCTTAGAATTCTGAATTAAATTATTCATTGAATGTCATGAATTAAATTATTCATTTGAACATCATTAATTTCATATAACCGAAATTCATAGAATAATTTAACAAGAGTTATTGAGTGGAATGTCATTAATTTTTATCTACTCATTTCCAACACCACTATTATAATAAAAGCTATAATCCAAAATTACCATTCTATCTTTCTAAAAACAAAAACCAATATATATATATATATATATATAACCTTTTCCATTTATGAATTCCATCAATCCTTAGTCAAACTTATTTTTATTATTTTGGTGGAAATATAAGGAGGAAGAAACCCATCCTCAGCATGGAAGAAACCCCAACCTAATCCAGAAAAAAAACTTAACCCGCTATTTTAAAAGAGGTGGAAAACAAAGTAAAGAAAGCCAGGAAGAAAACTATGTTCTTTTATTATTTATCTTGTGTGTAAACTTTTATTAATATATTATATGAAGCATTTTATTATTTAGCTTGTAGCAAATTGATCTAAATGTATGGAAATTAGAACTATTAAATAGATTTTTTTATCAAGAAAGAGTAAGAATATATCATATAGCAAAAATAGCCAAAGGTAGCCTAAACATATACATGGGTATACAAGGAGAGCCAAGAAGGCATGAACAAAAGTTGTAGGGGTGAAAAATAAAACACTGCACACCCCCAAAAACCAAAAACTAGAGAATACACATAAAGATCCCATAAATAGAAAACAAATATCCATATCTAAATTAAAACCTAACTCAAGATGCTAAAGAGTTATTAAAAGAGAATTTTAGTAATGCAAGAAATTAAAAGGAGAATAAGAAAAGGAGACAAACCAAGAAATGAAAAACCTTACACTTTTTCTTAGTATGTTACACAGGTATGTAACAGATTTGCAAAGGTTTTGTCAAATCCTAATATAAATCATATTGTTTATTAGTAATCTTTTACTATTGTGCCAATTAAAAGGTTGTGTTTGGTACAAATAAAAAAGATTGTTAATAGAAATTACAATGTAAATATAATTATCTAAAATAATATTCTCAAAAAAATAATGTAAAATAGGACAAGTTTGAAAGTATGTTAAATCCTATTAGGCTTTATCATCACAACGCTTTCTCTCCTTTTACTATCTATCTTATACAAAATGTTTCTCATTTACTATCTCCATTAAATAAAAATTAAAATAAACTTCCATTAGGTAAATAAATGCAATTTATAACATAAAAGCATTATTTCAACTCTCTTCACCTCTCTTTCTATATATATATATATATATATATATATATATATATATATATATATATATATATAGGTGCCACACACACACGTATGGATTAGAATATGCGACCTTACCTCCATAGTCTATTCTCAAGCCATTCTAAGAAACAATTAAGGGAAGAGAATATTGAGTTGAAATAATTGTTTAGATGGCGAAGAATGCATGGATTCTAGCAATGATGGTGTCCTTTTCCTTATTTGGTAATACCATGACCATGGCGACTTTAATCCATGGAATGAGAATAATAAGGAAGTTCCATGGTTTGGTGAAATCCTACCTCCCGAGCCCTTTGTTGGTTTCTATACTGTGGTGTTAAATGCTTAAGGGTTGTGGAAAACAAACAGGATTACAAATCTATAAACATATATTTCATCCATCCAAGATTCTAGATGATAATTGTTGTCGTAATGTGGTAAAAGTAGGTATGAGATGCAGTAGAGACCTTGGTTGGGCCCTCAGTTTGTATAAGAAATTCAAGCCCCATACATCTTTGATTGACAAAAGGAGTATAAGAACATATCAAGAATGTGTTGATCGAAATCTATAAGAAGGCACATGTAAAAATGTGGTCCTACTCCATATTTGTAACAAAATCGACGCAAATAGAAAGTTGAAATAAATCTCTGTTTTTTTTAATACACTAATTTTCTTCTCTTACCTTGGTACGATAGAATATATGTATATTTCCTAACAATAGAAAACATGTTTTATCATGGCCTGAACATCAAATGAGTTAAAATTCAACCCATTTTCCGTCCCAGAAAGGTTTGACTCTAAAGATTATATTACATCCGTGTTAATTTTGTCATCTAAGTGGTCGTCATGGGGTCCCGGCTGACAACCCACAACGCTGCCAGGACACCTCCTGGTATCGTGATATCCCGATACTCACCGTATCATGTTCCATTCACCAGATCCAGTATCTCATGCATAAATATATTATAAAATATACAAATTTATCAAAACAGTTCATAAGAGTTCGGGTTACAACTCTCTTATATACAAAATATTAACAGAAACTAGCTCTCTTACAAAGGTTTCTCAAAGCCACGCCGGCTCTCACACCTCGCTGGCTCCTGGATGAGGTTCAAACCGCAGATATAACCTGCACCTAAAAGGGGATCCCACGATGGGGTGAGCAATGCCTAGTAAGGATAAAACCTACAAGGGCTACTCCCCACCTAAGTGCACATACAATGTCATGTTCACACAATAATACACACATCAACATTCAGATGAAGAATATTTCAATTCTAAATGGAATCCTACATGCCATGCAATGAGATGAGACTCATCATGCCCCATGTCCCAAGTCCTCACCGGCACTCTTACACATGCTTATGCAAAGTGTGAAAACTCGTCATTGGTGTTTCATCCAATGACCCTTTTTCCAAAACAAAATATCTTGTTTTATAAAACAAAACTCATTGGATATACATCCAATGTCAATTTGATTTAATCAAATCCCGTGTGTTTATGCATTTGTGGGCCACGGATTTCTGGGTTTTCACAGTAGGATGCCACACGCATTTCTACATTTTTACGAGCTTTCATCGACAGGGATCACGTATAACCGCAACTACTAGGTCTTTCAACTTCTAAGTGGGGAGGGGGGATCTATCTCTTACTACGTGCCCAACACATGTGTGTGTGTGTGTGTGTGTGTGTGTGTGTGTGTGTGTGTGTGTGTGTGTGTAGTGTGTGTGTGTGTGTGGCGTATATATTATGCCATGAAACCGTGAGGACTCCATTGACATAGTCCAAGGTGCGAGTCACCATCCATTCACTAAGAATGATGAATGATTATAACCATATACACACACTAACTCAATGCGATGCCCCCCCGCGGTATATACAATGCAAAATGTCACTGCATTTTATCTCATGTTACATGTATAATGAACACTACTTGGAACAATTAATAAACGGTACTTTATGCCAAGTACCATGGATAATTATATAGAAAGCACATAATATACATCAATTCATGCTAATATATATAACACCACTATATGAACATATTTACAACACATTCAGCATGCTATAAAATTTTCAGCAATTACACACAAAAATAGTCCACACAAACGAGGTCGTTTGTGTGAAATGACAAAAAGACCTAAAATATGAAATTACAATAGGGACAAAGTGGTAATTATACAAAACGAGGTCGTTTGGAATCAAAATATCAAAATCATTGTATGTACTCCATTTTCGCTATGCGTGGAATTTTCGCTAGCATAGAGAGGGCTCGCTAGTTAGCTTAGTTTTCGCTAAGCTAGCTTAAAATCTACAAGAGATAGCTAAATGGAAATTTCTCGCTATCTACGCATTCTCGCTTGTTAGCTAAATTTCTAGCCTAGTTAAAACAACGGCATAGCTTAAAATTTGCATTTTCATGCACAAGAATTTTCGCTTATCATAGCGAAAAATTCCAAACAGAGCGAATTTTAGCTTCCCGCTCATCAATGCTCCATTGATTCCTCGTCCCGCGGTCGCCGCCTTCCACCGCATCCTCGCAACCTCGCCGCTTGCCATTCACTCTTTCTTCCCGCGAAATTTTCATTCCCGGTTTAATAAATCGAGACGAGACCATATGAAATTGCGAAAATCAACCCACTTTGGTTATGATTGGATTGACACGATAATTTGGCCTCCAATTCCCGCAAAAACTACAAAAACAAATTTCTAATGCAATTAGAAGTGCAATAGGGACCCGAACATGTCAATTGGGTTAATTATAATAATTAGTACACAAAAAGCGCTCAAAACCTATTAAAAATAGGGTTCAAAATAGCACTTTTTGGACACTAATCACGAACATAAACATAAACCTAAACATATCTAAATGACGAACATAAACAGAAACATAAACATATCTAAACAGTGAACATAAACATCAACCTAAACATAGCTAAACACGAAAGTAAATGATGTCAACCCGACCACCCACAGCCCTCCCCCCAAACAAAAATGGACAATGTCCTCATTGGTAAGGAAATAATAAAAAGAAATGGGAACTCCCTTGTCGATCCCAGGGATCACTGAGGTGGTGATGGTGGTGGTGGCACATAGCGCAAGTACCGGGTGAGTCGCTACTGATGATTCCATCAAGCATGAGGACTGTTACGCATGTCGGCCCATAGTGCATCCATATCCTAAATTTCATGGTGACCCAATGCTCCCGGTCTCATCCTAACGTCAAACCGAAGTGTAACACTCCCAAAATATACCCCAGCTTTAAACATAATTAGGTATTTTAGGTATAATTTGAATTTTTCGAATAAAATTCAAAATGAAAATCATAAACCCGGGAATTTGTACAAGATACAAGGGTAAATTTATAACTTGTCAAAATGGGACACAAAAGACATAATATAAGAAGATGGTGGGTTATTATATAAATGGCATAACTTGATTTGAAAATATAGGAGAGTTTGAGGACAAAGTGCAATAAAAGGAGAATTAAAGGTCAGGTGCGGGGTGAGAATTCTCAAACTGGGTCTCTCATTTTTGGACAGCTCATACGAGTAGAAGTAGAGAGAGAAAGGGAAGAAGAAGAAGAAGAAGAAGAAGAAGAAGAAGAAGAAGATGGAGAAGAAAGCCAAAGAAAGGTATGGAATTTGTTAAGTTTAGTATGGAACTTGTATGGAAACTATGATTTTGGTATGGATTATTGGACTTTTTGACTTTTGTATGGAATTGTTTGATGAAGAAGAAATCATAAACCAATATTATTTATGAATTTGGGTCTAAAAAAACCCTACTTGGTATATTGTTGTGTTTTTGGACTTGGGTTAGTTGGATTATAACTTCAATTGAGGAATATTTGTATTAAGGAAATATTGGGGTTTTAGGAGATGTCACAAATTTCTCCAACTTCGGATGGTCATAATTTCTTCGTCCGAACTCCGTTTTGGATGTTCTTGGACTCTATGGAAAGCCCTTTGAGTCTAGAATCCATCCATATATAGCTTGATGAAATTAGAACTCATATCAGTTCCATAAATCATGAAAAACAGTAGGCCCTACTGGTTCTGCTCGTAGTCACTGTTCATGGGAAGCCTCCAACTTCGGATGGTCATAATTTCTTCGTCCGAACTTTGTTTTGGATGTTCTTAGACTCTATAGAAAGCCCTTTGAGTCTAGAATCCATCCATATATAGATTGATGAAATTGGAACTCATATTTGTTCCATAAATCATGAAAAAAAGGTAGGCCCTACTGGTTCTTCTCGTAGTCACTGTTCATGGGAAGCCTCCAACTTTGGTCGATCATAATTTCTTCGTCTGAACTTTGTTTCGATGTTCTTAGACTCTATGGAAAGCCCTTTGAGTCTAGAATCCATCCATATATAGCTTGATGAAATTGGAACTCATATTAGGTCCAGAAATCACGAAAAACAGTAGCCCTATTGGTTCTGCTCGTAGTCATTGTTCATGGGAAGCCTCCAACTTCGGACGGTCATAATTTCTTCGTCCGAACTCCATTTCGGATATTCTGGGATTCTATGGAAAGCCCTTGAAGACTAGAATCCATCCTTATATAGATTGATGGAATTGGAATGATAGTAAATAGCTCATAAGCATACATGGTAACCATAGTTATTCATGCATATAATGAGATATGAAAAATGCAAAGATACTAATAAATGATTGTAAATATCGCATATAATTACCGGATGATAATAATTATTCGAGAATATGAGATATGTATTGAACATAAAATATACATGGATTGTCTGCTTAGAACCTGGTAGAGGGATACGGGCATGCCAATAGGAAAACAAGTTCACAAAGATATCGATTAGTTAGCCCCGTTTGGGTCATTATAGCACCTTCGGGCCCTTATAGGTGGTCATTATCTCATACAATGATAACAGCGCCTTCGAGCCCTTATAGATGGTTATTATCTCGTACAATGATAACAACGCCTTCGGGCACTTATAGACCAGTGTTTCGTACAGTGAGTACAGTGCCTTCGGGCCCTTATAGTTTCCTTTATCCACTTCTAAGGTTTATGCATGCATGCAACATAAAACAAATGACTTGAATATGACATATGAAATGTATATGAACATTGATAAGAAATGAAACATGATATGATAAGTAAATATGAAGATATGTGCTCATAAAAGCATATTTAAATGATATGATATTTTAGATGTGTATGCATGTGTATAGAAGTGTGATGATCCGTGTTAGTGGTCATCCACGAGTTTATTCCCATTAAGCGTAAAGCTTAGTATGGGTTTTCATCCGTGTAGGTACGGAAGTAAAGGCAAGAAGGTCGGACAACCCTCATCAGTCTCTAAGGTCAACACATAGTTAGATGCCCATCGGAAGACTTTTTGGTCTATTTTGGTATATGTAATATTCTTTTTGTTGTTTGTAAACAAATGTAAAGTTTTTGTAAATGTTGAACACTTCCATATATGGAGCTTGTATATATTTTGTAATCTGCTGCTACAGAATATATTACAAGTTAAATGTTTAACATTATATGAATGAACAAACTTAAAGTTTATAAGTTTATAGTAAGCAGAGAAAAAATGATGACACCTAAAAACGACACCATGTCTTGCCCAGGAGTTGGGGGCGTCACAAGTGAGGTCCTGAACCTGGTCCTCGAGAGTAGGAGAAAAGGGTGGTGACACTGTATAGGCTCCCGACGGGAGGAGTGGGAAGGGGTGGATGGGTGGGATGGATGGGAGGTGTGGATGGGGGGTCGGCCTCACCCGGGGTCTCCTCACGCATGCCAAACAAGGTCCCAGTATGTTGTCAACTCCTCCTCATCCGAAGGTTCATGACCCGAGTCATAGCGCTAGATCGAGCGCCCGGGGTTATCCTTTTCTGATGGCCTTTATGATTCGTACCCACGATGGGTGTTCGGGAATCAACGAGAATTTATAACCTAAATTTCAGCCTACTTCAGGTAGCAAAGCTCTTTGCAACTATAGTGGCTCTCGGGTCGAACTAGGGATGGGTTTCTTCGCACAAGCGATTTACGAGTGAGCTCAAAGGAATTGAATTTGGTTTTTGGATTTTAAGAGTGGTGATAAAAACAATGAGGGTATTGTTTGGAAAACTGAAATTTAAATAAAAATAAATGTAAAGAAGTATCCTTGAAGTGTCAGGCTGCTGGAATTGGGTTCGAAAAATTACTGAGGGGTTCTCGGGTCCATTTCCTCTCGTTGGGGAGGTTGACCCATAGTCATTTTCTGAATCGGATCTTCATGTGGCTATAAAAACTTAACCCTAATAAATTTCCTTTTGAAAGATGGCATTTATTGAACGTTAATGGCCTCAGTCGGTGAAACCTATCTCCTTGACCCATCTTACAGTGACTAATAAGTAAGCGGCTAATGAATCTCAGTGGATCTAGCAATAAGCATCCACTGAACCCTAAAAGATTGCCAAGTATAGGTCATTCAAGATGCATCAAAGGGATTTGAACCTAGGGTTGAGAGGAAACATAAAAACAACAACAATCACCTACGTTGAAACTGTAAGAAACCCCCAGAACCCTTGGAACCCTCCTCCAGTAGCCTTCGTCTTCAAGGATGAAGGGGGTTTAGCCACTCATCCTCCGAGTTGTCATCCTCGGAGGTTGTTTGGTTGCCCAGAAAGTGAGAGAAAAGGGAAAAGAGTGGGAGAGCTGAAAGCTTCCCGCCTAATTTAGTAATGAGTAAAAGTTGTCTTTGGTTACAATGCAGTAGGAGCTTATATACTGCCCCAGCTAAGAAAAATTACAAAAAGAACCAAAATCCAAAGCTATTACAAAGGATAAAATGGAAAGAAAACCAAAAAGGGAACAAAATTCAACAATTCAAACAGGCAGTAGGAATAGTGTCATGAAAGGTGAACAGTGGCAGGAGGTGAATAGTGGTAGAAAATGGCAATTTCGCGGCACGCAAGAATTCTGCGAGGTTGCGAAATTTTAAAGTAATCACAAATTCTCACCGGTGACCCAATTTCCTTGCATTTACGCTCTTCTTTCTTTACGGTTTCTTATACGCAATGTTAAGAAGTTCGACTTGAATTCTTATGCTTGGATCGACTTGACAATCTTGACAATAATAGCTTGCAAAAACTACAAAATTAGCCATAAAATGTGATCGGTAGAATGTGAGACTTCTTAATGTACCGTCGGGTTAATTAACGATTAGTACACAAAAAGTGCTCAAAACTTGCAATAAACAGGGTTCAAAATGGCACTTTTTGAGCACTAATCACTTTATGGGATGGATCCAGGCCTCATTATCCTCTAACGGCACCCCTGCATTCTTGCACAGGCCATAGATGAGAAAGGGGTGCCCGAGGTTCATTTTTGCGTCCCTGTTATAGAGGATGGAGCACCTCTATAACCTGACCGACATCAAACAGGATGTCCTGAATGATGGCAAAATTGAGCAATGCCCGTTTTACCGTCACTTAGCAAACGTTCGTCGTCAGAATAAGACGAGATGTGATAAAATGGTGCCACACCTTAGGTATATAGGCCAAGTGTTTGGCCTTGAAGTGCACGATGTGTCCCTCGCTATTTAATTTCCACTTACCCTGTCCATTTGTGAAGCTGACCTAAGGACTTAGGGTAGTTAGGGTGTTCGTGAGAAGCCCGCGTCGAGCCTCGAGGTTACTTAGGCTTAAAGGTTGTAATAGCGGTTGATAGACTTACGCCTTTGAAGTCTACCTTACCCCCACAAACTCAGACCTTCTTTAGCACATGGGCTGCTAGGTTGGCGTAGAATTCCCTTTGTAACCATCGTGGCGGTCGGCCTCGGGGTTGGCGCAATCTGACCCGCCGCTCACAGCAATGGTTTTTCAGAAAAATCGTCAAGATGTTGTTGGAATCCCTTCTCCTTAATGAGGAGAAATTTGCGAGATGAGGTCGTCACGCTCTCATTGGCCCAATTCTGCAGGTTGATCGTAAAGCCTAAGGGTTCTTCATTGGTCCGGCTACTCTTCAAGCTCATTTTTCGCTTTTTGCTTGACATTGGGCACAGGCTAGGGATTGTTGTGGGATGAACTTAAAGGTGAAAGGAACTCTAGTAGGCGACCACACTCCTAGGGGGATTGCACGCTACCAAAATACCCACAAGAAGCACCCAAATCTCACTTAGGCCCAGCTATGAGCATGTAGTGGGCCTGAAGTGGGATGGGGAGCTTAATGCACGAAAAACGGGTCTAGAACCCCCAACCAATCCTAGGAGACGTTCTTAGAAACAAAACCACCTATAAAAAGGGGATTGCAGCATAACCAAGATTTGAACAAAGCCAAAAAGGGGATCGTAGGTAAAGATAGCTGAAATAGCGGTGGCTAGTTTTTTTCGAGGAGCTAGGACGAACCTAATGCTTTAGAGGTTGTTAAGGATGGCTAGGATGATCTTTGATAGAGGTTGGGACGGGATTTGGCTGGAACACACAGCCAAAAATTTGAGGCTTACATTAGGGTTTTCAACGGGACGGAGGAGAGGGGAGAATATGAGCGTTTAGGGTCTAAAAATAAGACAACGTCCGGCGTTGAACGACATCATAGCGTTGCAGAGAGGCTTGATTTACAACATCGCGACGTTCCCGAGAGGCATTATTTCAACATCGCGACGTTGGTATCCAACGTCGCGACATTAGAGAGGTCTATTTTCAATGTCACAACATTACAGAGACGTCTATTTTCAACGTTATGACGTTAGAATCCGACGTCGTGACGTGCCCGAGAGGTACATTTTCAACTTCGCGACGTTCCCGAGACCAACATCCAGGAAATCTTTACAAAAAAATTTCTAAGTATAGAAAAACTCCCTGCATTCATATCTACTCCTCCTAAAGCTTGAACAAAGCTTGTCATGCTATCTCTCCTTCCCCACGGCTCAGAGCCTCGAAACTTGAAACACAAATGCATCAAAATTAAAACAAGCAAAATTAAACCTAGCAAACTTATAATAAGAAAAATCGATGACCACAATAATTTAAAGTATTTGGTTTCCTCAAAGGTAGCGCTTTGTTTCGTTGTTAGCTTTCGACCAAGCTATGTCCTTCGCGGTGCTGACCACGAACGACTTCGCGATAGAAATTTCGTGATCCCAAGCATTGCCTATGTTGGCTTCAAACCTGTGGTGGACTTATGCTTCTCGAATTGCCCACCAAGATAAATCTTCACTCGTTTCCCATTCACCTTGAATCGACCTTTCTCATGGTGCGTGGCTTCGACACTCTGGTATGGGAGAGGCTTGGTGATCACGAGTGACCCGGACCATCTTGACTGAGTTTTCACGGGAACAATTTTAGCCGTGAATTGAATAAGCGATGCCCACATTTGTCTCGGTTTTAGCTCGTATGTATTAGGTGCTTGTCATGCCACGCCTTGGTCTTCTCCTTATAGATTCTTGAACTATCATATGCATTCTGCCTAAGTTCATCCAGCTCATTCAACTGAAGCATCCTCTTTTTCCCGGCCATTTTGAAATTCATGTTCAGCATTCTAGTTGCCCAGTATGCTTTGTGCTCCAGTTCTACAAGTAGGTAGCGAGCCTTACCATAAACGATGCGAGGACATGCCCAATGGGGTCTTGTGAAAATTTGTTAGATAGCCCATAAGCTATCATCAATTTTGTTCGACCAGTCTTTTCTTATCACATCAATTGTCTTTTCTAAAATTTTCTTGATCTCCCTATTTGATACCTCAGCTTGCCCATTGCTTTGGGGGTGATAAACAAGTGTCACCCGATGCTTCACCCCATATTTGGCCAAGAGCGATGCAAACAACTTGTTACAGAAATAGGAGCCTTCATCATTGATTATGGCTTTAGGAGTCCCGAACCTTGAGAAGATGTTACTACTGATGAAGCGCAGTACTACTTTGGCATCACAAGTAATGGTTGGAATGGCTTCCACCCACTTGGACGCGTAATCTACTGCCAAAAGTATGTACTTGTGCCCATAGGACAATGGAAACGGACCCATAAAGTCAATGCCCCATACATAAAAAAGTTCTACCTTTAGAATATTCGTCAATGCAATTTCATTTCATCGTCCAATGTTTTAGGTCCTTTGACATCGATCACAAGACTTTGCAAACAAGTGTGCATCTTTGAATATACAAGGCCAATAAAAACCTAATTATAGTACCTTGGCGGAGTGTTCTGTCCCGGTGAGATGACCAGCACTCTGAAACGTGATACATCGATATCTCACCCACTTCACTTTCCGGCTACACCTTTGAATAATCGATCGTGTGGCTGTTTAAAGAGGATTGGGTCTTTGTAAATAATGCCATGCAAAGAATCTCTCTTAACTTTGTTGACAAGTGGTCAGAGGTGGAATAATACCAGACAGAAAATTGGCTATGTCGGCAAACCATGGGGATGTTTCATCATGTGACAAAGATAGTATTTGTTAAATGCGAGAGCGTGTCATCAATACGCAAATGATATTCTTGCTTGTTTCACAAGTTTCTAGTCTTGACAGATGATCGGGTACCATATTTTCGGAACCCTTCTTATCTTGAATCTCCACATCAAATTCTTGCAATAAGAGCACCTAGTGAATAAGTCTAGGTTTTGCGTCTTTTTTAGTCATCAAGTATTTGATTGCGGAATGATTTGTGGACACAATAACTTTGTTTCCTATAAGATAAGGTCTGAATTTGTCAAATGCAAACACAACAACTAACAATTCTTTCTCTATTATAGCATAATTTAGCTGTGCATCATTCAACGTTTGACTGGCATAATAGATGGCACATAATACTTTTTCTTTTCTCTGGCTCAAGACGGCCCCAACTGCAAAGTCGATTGCATCACACATAAGCTCAAATGGAAGGTTCCAATCTAGAGCGACTACTATAGGGGCTGAGATTAACTTCTTTTCAACAACTCAAAAGCGTCCATGCATGGATCATTGAACTCAAACGGAACACCTTGCATAAGAAGATTAGACAAAGTTTTTGAAATTTTGGAAAAATCTATGATGAACCGTCTATAAAAACCTGTGTGGCCCCGGGAAACTCGTGCTCCGCTATTGATGTGGAAGGAGGCAGTTTCTCTATGATCTTAATCTTAGCTCGATCAACCTCAATTCTTCTTCCGGATATGCGATGCCCCAATACTATGTCTTCTCTCACCATAAAGTGGCACTTTTCCCAATTTAACACTAAATTGGTTTCCATGCACCTCTTCAGTACCAACGTCAGATTATGGAGGCAGTCATCAAATGTAGATCCAATCATTGAGAAATCATCCATGAAGACTTCAATGGATTTTTCGACCATGTTGATTAGTACCCAAAAAGTGCTATTTTGAACCCTATATTAGATAGGTTTTGAGTGCTTTGCTTGTATTAATGTATCATTATACGATTGAAGTGTTCGAGTCTTCTTAGTATCACTTATGCCGGTTAGAGTTATTTTTGGTTGTTTTGCGAGTTTTGCGCACTTTGGGAGTTCAATATCGAGTCAAATGATGGTCGAGAAGATTGATCCCGATTGTCGACCATCGTCGGACAATCGAAAGAAAGAATGAGCAAAGTGATGGAAATCGTGCGATGAAGGGACGGGAAGCAATGCAGTGAAGATCGACCAAATCCAGAATTTCGCTAGATTTAAGCGAAATTTATTTGGGATTACGAAAATTCCAGCGACATAGCGAAAATTTGAGCGGCGTGGCGAAATTACCAAATTTTTCGTAGACAGGGGTTTCACTAGGCCTTGTTCTAAGCCCAGTTTCATGTTTCACGCTATATAAATTTCAGCAGCTAAGCGAAATTTTGCTGGCTATTGAAATCACCCTTTACTATGAAATTTTGCATTTTAAGTATCTCTTGGTGATTTAGCTAGCTAGCGAAACCTAGTGATTACCATTGCCCTAAACGAAATTGTTACCCTTATGCGAAATTCAACGCCTTGTCATGCTTTTGTAATTAATGCAACGACTTCAATTTTGGTGTATTATTACTCCTTTGTCCCTAAATTTAGCCAAATTGTTAGGCTTTATGGTATTTTCATACATTAGGTGGCCTATATAAGCCACCTCCCATTTTGTAACCCAAAGAAACAAATTGAGGAAACAATTTTTTGGTAAGTTTTAATTTTGTAAATAAAGTCACAAGTAGTTTAGTTAGGGTTTGTTTTCTCTCTTCTCTCTCCCTCTTTCCCTTATTTTCTTGGCTGCGAGCACCTCTTGGATGACAACTGAGATGCTTGGCTAAGCCTCTTTCTTTGAAAAGGAAGAAAGCTAGCTTGGTGGTGCAGGGCATATGCGGGTTGTCCTCTTGTATTAAAAGCTCTGAATGCTGTGTTTATGGCCCTATCTTCTCAAAATAGGGTTGAATAGCATTGAATGTTATTGATTTGGCCAATACTTACCATGCTTTAAGATCGGTGTATACTTATTCTTCCAGATACCTTGTGGTTTTTAGATGGTCTTTACAGGAGCCCTTTGAAATGATGTTTAATGTTAGGGTTTCAGCGTAGAGAGGCCATAGATGCATGTTACTGCGTTAACTCAAATAGGAATTGGTTTCTAGGAGTTAGGTTTGCTAGTTAAACATGGTGTCAGATTGTGGCTTGGACTATAGGTTGCTTGTCATAGCGAGGATAAAACCGAGGACACTTATTTGCCTAAGTTTACCAAGTTAGTGACCTAAATCTTCAAAGATTAACTTTTCACGTCACTTCGGTTTTACAATTTCTCGCGGTTAAACTACTTCCCACTTGTTTTGAAACAAAAAAATCCAAGAATCGAATAAAGCCTTACCTTACTTTGCCTGCAAATCATTCCTGGATGAAAACCCATCCCGTGTTCGACCCTAGACCACTATCTGCATTAGCTTGACTACGCTGATGGTAGGAAACAGGTGTATATAAATTTTATTGATTTTAGCTGACTGCGTAGCACGAATCCACGTAATAAAAGTAATATTTCCATCGCCACATCTCTAAAAGGTTCCCGGGGCGTTACACAACCCAAATGGCATTCTTCGGAAAGCGAATGTGCCATAAGGGCAAGTGAAGGTGGTCTTCTCCTGATCTTCTGAAGCTATGGTGATTTGATTGTATCCCGAGTATCCATCCAGAAAGCAGAAGTACTCATTCCCCGCTAGTCTATCTAACATCTTATCAATAAATGGCAGTGGGAAATGGTCCTTTTTGGTCACTTTGTTCAGTCTCCGGTAGTCAATACAAATCCTCCATCTTGTAACTCTGGTCGGGAGCAATTCATTTTTCTCATTTATTACCACGTAGTCCTCGCACTCTTAGGCACCGGCAAATGAGAAGCTCACCCATGGTATCGAGATAAGGTATATCACTCCCGCATCTAACCATTTAAGTACCTCTTTCTGAACTACCTTTTTCATGGAAGGATTTAAGAGTCTGTGAGCATCCACTGTCGACTTGCTGTCTTCCTCCAGTAATATCCTGTGCATACACATAGATGGCCTTATCCCCTTTATATCAGCTAGAGACCATCCAATTGCTTCTTTATGCTCCTTAAGGATCTTTAACAATTTCTCTTCTTCCGTGTTAGAGAGCGAGGATGAGATGATAAATGGGAGTGTAGATTCCTCCCCGAGATAAGCATATCTCTCGAATGATTGGGCGGATTCTTCTCTTCCTGATAGGGGTTTCTCAATAGAGGGAGCCAATCGACTTGAGCTAGCTCCCAAAGATTCAAAATACTTTCTTCTATTCAGGCCGAAATAATCCATCCATTTGACATACTCTTGAATTGTCTCATCTTCACAAGAGGAAGGGTGCGTCATGGAGTTAAATTTAGTCTCCACGTGGTTGAAGGAACCAATTAGCTAGACAGTTTAACCTCTAGCATATCCACTCGGAAGCAACTGTCGGTATCATGGGGATGCTTTATGGCATTGAAGACATTGAATGTCACTTCCTCTTCTTGAACTCTCAACCTCAGTTCGCCCTTTTTCACATCAATCATTGCCTTGCCTGTGGCTAAGAATGGTCGTCCAAGGATGATTGGGACCTCTTTATCTTCTTGCATGTCCAGAATGATGAAATCTGCAGGGAAGATAAATTTGTCTACTTTGACTAACACATCCTCTATGATACCACGCGGATGAGTTAGTGATCGATCTGCTAGCTGCAAAGTGACGGTCGTCGGACGCTCTTCTCCCAATTTCAGTTTCTTAAAGATCGACCACGGCATAAGATTAATGCTCTCACCTAGATCACACAGGGCTCTTTCAAATACTGCATTCCCAATAACACATGGGATTGTGAAGCTACCTGGTTCTTTCAACTTAGGGGACAACTTCTTTTGCAATATAGCACTACATTCTTCTGACAGAGCGACAGTCTCATAGTCTCCCAACTTCCTTTTCTTGGACAAGACGTCCTTCATGAATTTCACGTAACCCGGCATTTGCTCAAGTGCTTCAGCAAATAGGATGTTGATATGAAGCTTTTTGAAGATATCCATGAGCTTGACAAACTGCTTATCCAATATGTTCTTTCTCAGTCTCTGTGGATACGGGATAATAGGCTTCTCATCATAAATAGGTTTATGAGCTTCAACTTTCTTTGGTGTGTACGAGGCGGCTTCTTCTGAACTTACTGACATCTTCGACGATTTCGTAGGGTTTTCATCCCTCTTCTCGGGCCTCGGTAGTTGTTCGAGTCTTGCCACTCCTAAGGGTTATAAATTTTCAGTGCTCATTTCCTTCTCTCCTTGGGTTGACCTCAAAAGTACTAGGTAGATTTCCGTGTTGCCTCTCGCTCAATAATGAAGCCATTTGGCCCATTTGGACCTCCAAATTTCAGAGCTAAGCTGCTTGATTGTTCAATGATGTCCTAGTCTCATTCTCGAACTTATCATGTGACTTCATCATATTCATATGCACATTAGCTAACTATTCCATTTTCAGATCTAGACTCGACTTCTTCTCTTAGGGTGGTTGGAGAGGTTTGGCTTGCTCCATAGGATTACCCGCATTCTGATTTTTCCATTAAAAGTTGGGATGGTTCTTCCTCCCCGGATTATAATTTTGACCATATGGATTGAAATTCTGGTTTTGAGGGAACTTCGCCATATATTGTGCTTGTTCAATAGTCAAATCTCCTATGGCATTCATCATTAGGCATTGAGAGGTGGGATGAGGTCCATGACATTGCTCAGATGCAGGTGGGCTTTCTTCAACTTTATGCACAGATACTTGAGAACCTAATTGTTAAGAAGCTTGTAGTTTCTTGGAGAGTGTAGACACTTGAGCAGATAAGTTTGTGAACATGTCTAAATCAAACACCCCAACTGGTTTCTTCGGTGCGGCTCTCTCAACTGGCCATTGACAATCGTTCAAGGCTATGTTCTCTAGAATTTGATAAGCTTCCATTGCAAATTGCCTAATCGCGCAAGTGTACGCTCGTCGAGTAATATAGTGTACTCAAGGTACGGATATCGATCCACAAGGAAAACCTTACTCGTAGTGGGCTAAGTACCAAAATTATAATACTTATTCAATATTCAAACTAGCAATTTTGGTGGCTAAGCGGAAGCAAAACTAGATTTAATTACTACTAATGTAATTGTGCACTTCAAATGTAAAAGTGATCAAAGATGCAAAAAGGTTAGGGTGTTGGTGTTGTTGGACGGTCCTACTATGTGATGCTGCGATTCCATTCCATTATCTAATATAGCGCTTTCAAAACTGGCTCTTATCTAATGTAATTAAAGCCTTTCTCTAGGAGTCATTTTCACGTCCTTTATCACTAGGTTTCTTGCTCCTTGAAAACCAACCTAAGCATTAAAGGATTACTGCATAGAAGTGCAAAGAACTCCTAAGCCTCCTAATTATTGATAATCCTAAATTACCAAGTTTGGAGTTAACCAGCTATGTCTAATTCTTCATTCACTTCTTAGATCATACAAGAACCACTCACATATTAAGATTGATAAAAATTAATATGATTTCATCCAAGCATGAGTTAATGGTAAAACAAATATATATCAGATAATGGAATTATAAAAAGCTAACAATTTAACATAGTATTCATGTCCAAATCTCTACCAACACCCTAAACCACGAAATTAGAACCTCATTATGTTCTATTCTAATACAAATGAAAAGCAAGACATGGTAATGAGAATAGAGAAAACTTCAATGATCGAGGGAATGACGATCTCCCAAGTTCTTCAAGTCTCTTTCTTTAAGATCGACCTTCAAGTCTTCTTTCCTTTGTTGGCTCCGGTTCCTCGAGCCACAGCTTTGTAAACAAATTTCCAACCCCCAAAATTGGATTCTCCCGTTCCTTTTATAGCCTCTCCAAGAGATAAGGTTTGTTGTGATGTCACGACGTTGGGGCGTCACGACGTTGAAATTTGAGCTACGCACCCTTCTACTCCCGGAGCCTCTACGAGGCTCCATCTCCGGCTATTTCGGTATTTCTTATAGAAGCCCGATAAAATGAAATATTAGAAAGTAATCAAAAACACGGTCATATATAAATGAAATCAATCCCTAATCTCGCTAAATCCCAGGTTTGTAAAGAGTGTTTTTGGGCACTCATCAGTGTCTCTAATCAGATCCGGACCAGTGATGGAACTCTCCCACCTACGTCAGCAAGCCAGGATTGACATGGCCTCCTTATAAAGCCTCATAGGGTGCCATCTGTATACTTTCCTGATAACTGTGTGTAGGCGAATTCCACTAAGGGTAAGTGCTCACCGGCTACCCTTAAGATCGGGGCCTTGTGCTCACGACATATCCTCTAAAAATACATGTGGTCCTCTCTAGCAGGCCATGCATGCCAGCGGATGAGAAACATAGTGCTCATCGTCAAGCGTGTCCCATGGCCTTTGGAAACTCTTCCAAGAAAATGCCGCTGCCCACAGGATCCACTGTCCGATGTGCTGGACAACGGTACTCCATGCATCCAGACAATCTCTCGACTATACAACCGATAGAATTCCTCCAATGTGAAGGTCATTTGAACTGCTAGAAAATGTGCCGACTTAGTGAGCATGTCCAAAATCACCCACACCGCATCATGCCTCCGCAGTGTCCATGGAAAGTGGGTCACAAAGTCCATCGTGATATGCTCCCACTTCCACCACGCGCTACCTCAGGTGGAGTATCCTGCTGGATTTTGGTGCTCATCCTTTGCTGGCGACCGCGTGAGACACGTCGAACAAAATCTCTCTTGGCTTCATTACGCTCGATAATACGGCGACGAAGATCACGGTACATCTTCGTGCCGCTTGGATGCACATCAAATTGAGAGCAATGGAACTCCCTGAGGATCTCCTCTCTCAAATCGATCAGCTAGGGAACCACAAACTGTTCCTTATTCAGAGACGCTACCATACGTGTGGATGACCCGATATCGTCACCGTACGATTGTACTGGTCCCTTGATGAACGATATCTCTGTGTCCTGCCCTTGTGTTTCAATCACTCTGCTCAATAGGGATGGCGTAGCCACCAAACTCCTAACGGCTCCACGGGCGATCGCATAATGCAATCTAAACTATCCACGGTCTCGGATCTGCCCACTCTCGGGGGAACTACACTAGCCCGATTACTCCGTGACTTAGTGAGTCATCAACCATACATTTGCCTTACCCGGGATGATGTGCAAAGTGAAGTCATAATCCTCGGATACTCCATCCATCTGCGTGCCTCATGTTGAGGTCTGTTGTGTGAAAATATACGCCGGACTTTTGTGGTCTAAAAACACTTGAATTGCTCGCCATATAAATGAGTGGGACTAAATATTTAAGGCAAAGGCAATGGCCGCCAACTCCAAGTCATGTGTAGGGTAATTCTACTCATGATTCTTTAGCTGTCTGGAACCCTAAGCTACAACCCTCTCAAACTATATCAAGACACATCCCAGTCTGTCCCTAGAGGCATCATTGTACACTGTGTACCTCTGTCTCTGTTGCAGAACTATCAGAATAGGAGTTGAAGTAAGCCTCCCTTTTAACTCTTGGAATGCCTTCTTACATAGGTCATCCCACTCAAACTTGACCCTCTTCCGGGTCAATCTAGTCATAGGTGCTGCTAGCTAGGAGAAATCCTCAATAAACCTCTTGTAATACCTTGCCAATCCCAAGAAACTGCGTATCTCGAAGACTGACTTCAGCCTCTCCCAACTCATAACACCCTCTACCTTCTCAGGGTCTACTGACACACTTGAAGCCAGGCCGACATGTCTAAAATCCTCGCCTCTGTAGCGAAACTCGCACTTACTGAACTTGGCGTATAGCTTATGGTCTCTCAAAAGCTGTAGAATGACCCTCAAATGATCCTCATGCTCCTCCTCAGAGTGGGAGTAGATCAAGATATCGCCAACAAAGACCACAACAAATTGATTCAAGTAAGGTTGGAATACCCTATGCATGAGATCCATGAATACGTGAGGCATTTATTAAATCAGGTATCACTTTGTGAACTTGAAATGCCCATACCGCGTCCTAAACGATATCTTATGGATATCAGTCTCCCTAACTCTCAACTAATGATAATCGGTGCGAAGGTCTATCTTGGAGTAGACTCGCGCCCCTTTTAGCTGATCAAACAGTCATCAATCCTCGGTAATGGATACCGATTCTTGATCGTAACCTGTTCATTTGCCCGATAGTGATACCAGGTCGAAGAGTCTTGTACTTCTTCTTAACAAACAGAACCGGAGCGCCCCATGGTGAAGTGCTCGATCTAATAAAACTCTTGTCCAACAATTCTTGCAATTGGACCTTGAGTTCCTATAACTCGATCGGTGCCATCCTATGAGGAGTCATAGAAATGGGCGACGTACCAAGGTGTAACTCAATAACAAAGTCTACATCCCTATGTGGAGGTAATCCCGGTATCTCATCCGGAAAGATATCCTCATACTTGCAAACCACTCGAGGTAGACTCAAATCCTGTCTCACCTCGTCCTCTAAGGTAAGGCTTGCTAACCAACCCATAAACTGTCCACTCCACCTAGAGTTGTGCACGATCTGGGGTAAAGCATCATGCTTATCCCACAAAACATAACCTGTCACCGTCTGTATTAATAGGCGGTAGCACCTAAGTCACAATCAAAGACGACTCTATGGGCCATCAACCAATCCATGCCAAGAATGACATCAAAATCTGATATGTCCTTTACCTAAAGGTCCACCGTGAGTAGAATCCCTGAAATCTCTAATTCACAATCCCAACATATTTAATCAATCCTCACTCTAATCCCTAGGGGGGATTTCACATACAACGACTTTTCCAAGGTTTCTACCTTTAAGCCTAAAGCATTCACACCAAATGCAGCAATAAACATGAATATGATGCACCCAAATTTAAACAACACTCTTATCAAGAAGTGTGAGATTAAACGCACTCGTATCGCACTAATCAACAAGCCTCGGGCCTGGCGGGTACCATGGGTCGTAGACACGCTTCGATCCCCAAGTACCAAACTGGAAATCTGGCTCGACTCGACCTATGCTCAGCCCATGTGGGCTATCTGTGAAGAAGTAGTAAGCCAGGTACACTGGGACCGATATTGGTTCCCCAGCCTATGTTGGGAGCAAGGAGGAACAAGTTGCGTCCCACGTGTAAGTCCCACGACAATTAGGGCTGTGGTTTCCATAACTCCGGATCCCCCGCCTCCGAGGGCAATCCCGCTCATATGTCTGTGTGCTAATGGCAATGGTATCATGTCATTTGCCCCGTCTGGCTAGAAGTCCCGACTCGGCCTTGGCCCTGATATACACTGCCCCATTCATGAAATCCCTGTGGAATAGAAGTCTTCATTTTCCTTCCCAAATTAGAAGAAGATTGATTCTCCTTCCTCTTAGTATTAGCACCCATATCTCTGATGCCCGCGGTGTCATCTACTCCTCTTCCAATGGCCATAAGCCATCTTAACTATCACCGAGTCCCCTCCCATGTATGTCTGAGGATGATGTGCCTTAGACCTTGAGGTTACTGACCCCCTTGGTTCCCAATTGCACCCGCCAGGGCGATGGTGGCAGCAACCACTGCCTTCAAGGGTAGCAAATAAGTGAAGAACAAATTTGCAGGTATGCTGCCCAAAGCCGATGGTCGGTTATTAATTCCGCCCCACCATCCCAGCCGCCCTCTTCCTCTCGCTGCCCATCTACACATGTCGATAGCAATGTAGTTCTCAAATTTCTATCTCGCCTAACTAGTGAAGGAATATGCCAACCATTAATAGACTTTTACATCATGAGCTACATCGTTCATCCCTTTTTCCTTAGTGGTGCATAATTTCAAACACTAATACACATTAGTTCCCGAACTATCATGTTCATTTTGTTTTTCGAACCCCTAAGGTTATTTTTTCTAACCCTAGTGTTCCATATATAATCCACCATGTATATTATTAACACAAATCACCACACATATGACACAGCATGTTAAGCTCAAAACACACAACACACAACAATGCATGATTCTAATTCCTGTGTATTCGTAGAGACCTAAATTTTGTTACCGTTATGCTTATTTCTCGTGAATTACTAGAGATACCCACATTCGAGTCCCTAGGCACCGTCACCTAAGCCTCTAATACCAAGCCATGACACCCCAAATCCCGTGGCCGCGTCGACAACCCGTCAACCCACCGACCTCGTGGATTTCGAAAGTGACCCGATACCACACTCGTTGTATCCCATTTATCAGATCCATATTTTCACAAAATCGCGTAGTCTCCTTTCTGCTCGAGGAGCTTCTACCCAACATACAACCTCGTATAACAAAATAATCATAACCCATCTAGTGGTCTCAGCATAAGTGGTATCGAATTTATGCGTCCATCCGTTCATATCCCCAATATATACATCCCTCTCTACTGTGAACTCCATTCTTTCACATTTAAATCTAAAATTATGAAAATAAAAAGGCTTAATTACGCTTCCTAAAAGTTCGATCACGAATTATCTTAATTATATCATATTACCGACTATTTAGACAATAGTCCCAAAAAATTTTAGTTACAATTTTATACAAAATATTTTTATAAAAATGTTACTCAAAGGTATTATCAAGGCCACACATCAAAGCCATAATCATGGTCTTCATCGTAGTGCCACTCTCCCCGTACACCCCCGTACTCAAAAGGTCCCACGACGAGGTGAGCAATGTCTAATAGAAAGCTACTCCTACAAGGGCTACTCCCCACCTAAATGCACATGCAATGGCGTACATAAAACATCAAATCATATTTCATATAAATAATGCAATCCTATATGGAATGTTCTGTGTCATGCATGAGATGAGACTCCTCATGCCCACAACCCGAGTTCTGACAGACTCCCTCACACATGCAAATGCCAAGTGTGAAAACCAATCATTCACCCAATGACTTAACCCATTGAACAACCTCCAATATTCATTTTAATTTATCCAATCCCGTGTGTTTATTCATGGGCCACGTCTATTTCGGGGTCACATCCTAAGATCGACTCACGTCTTCTGACATTTTGACGGGCTTTCACCATCGGTGATCATGTCTAACTGCATATAAATTTGGGTCTTTCACCCTAGGGGGATCTACCCCATCTTGTTTTGCCCAAACACACGTGATTTATATTTATTATTGATTTATACCATCGTGAGTCTCGATTTTGAACGTGGTCCCATTTTCGAGCTTACCACACATTCACCAAGAATAGTGAATAACAGTACCATGCACCCACACCCGACTCGACGCGATGTGACCGTGCATATGAAATGCAATCATGTCATTTCATGCTATGTCATGCTATATGCAACATTTATAAATTTCGAATAATTATATTTCCTACATATAATTTCCATTCATCACAATTTTCATGTTAATACATCACGCAAGCACATATTAACATGATTTTTACATTAATAAATAACATGTTATTTATTTCCAACAATAACACACAAATGACCCAAATCTCGACCCACATGAACAAGGCACCTCTCGATTCCTTTACGGCATGAACCATTTTTGGTTCCATTCATCAACAAATTACAGTGATACCAAAAAACTTAACAAAACCCGAAGACATCAGTCCCGGGATTTAAACCAAATATCAACACAATCCGGGACTACTTGAAAACAACCCTGAAAATCCTGTCCGGACTGTCCAAAAACAATCCCGAAAATTCCTAAAAATTCCTACACTCAGTCCCTAGATTTTGACAGAATTTACTACTCACAAATTTCAAAGAAAACCCTAAGCCATTAAATGACCTTAGACTAAATATTCAAAATAGGAAAATTCCCTACTTCGCTCAAAGGCACATCGTGATGCTACATAGTTTCATTCTCTAGCTGGCGCATTACAATATTTGACTCTTACACGGTCGGATTTATCCTACAGTGTCAACTCTATATGTCAATATATGCATGCTCCCACCGTAGATCATTTTAGAGCCTTCAAGCTTATTTTGCGCTATGTCAAAGGAACCTACCATTATGGCCTCCAATTCTCACGGGATTCCTCTGATACTTTACTCAACTATTCTGATGTTGATTAGGTCGGCTGTCCTATCACTAGGCGTTCCATAACTGGATTTTATGTTTATCTTGGCCACAACTTAATTTCATGGTGCTCTAAAAAGCAAACTACCGTCAGACACTTCTAGCGCTGAGGCCAAGCACTGTGCTTTGCCTCCGTTGTCGCGGGAACAATCATGACACTTCCAACTTTCCAAGAACCCATATCACCCTCCCCTCCCTCCTCCGAGACTCTTATGCGACAACAATAAAGCTGTGTTCATTGCTTCCAACCTAGTCACCAAATCTCGCTCCAAACATATTAATATTGATTATCATTTTGTTAGGGGACTTGTTGCCCACAAGGTTATTAGTCTTGGCTTTGTCCCACACACTCTACACTAATGATGTTTTACAAAAGGTAATAATTGCAATTTTTATCGATCGTACAAGTTGCGCTTTTCCTCTTCTACCATGCAAACTTTGGAGGGGGGATATTAGAGGACACCATCTTCCGATTATGACCAAGATATCAGTGATTCTCCACAATTGTAGAAATTTATTTTCCTTGTATATTTGTTTCCATGTTTGTAATTGTACATACAGTGCATCTTTTGTCTATAAATGAATATCTCCTCATAACTTATCTACTCGAGGTATTTCCCTTACATATAGGATGGATGATTATTTTTTTTTTTTTGTTAATCTTGGCCTAAAACCACTTCCTTCATCGTTTTTTTTTTTCTCCAGATCTGGGTTTTCTTTTCTAATAAAAATAGCTCATCCACAATCGATCCGGGTTTGCCTTGTTTTACCTTGTTTTCCTATTTTGTCGTCGATATGATTCGGCGTGTAGTTGTGTCGTTGGCTCTCTGTATTTGTGTCATTGACGGTTGGCTCTTCGTGGATTTTCGTGTTTGCAGTTCAAATGACAAAGTTAGATCTGACATAATCATCATATCAATTGATTTTCATTAGTCAAATATGTAATCTTATGTATTATAAGAATTTTTTATTATCAAATGTGTAGGCTTTTATTCCCATCATTATTGCTATTAACACGGATGTCAGCAATATCCTTTAAAGTTTTTAGCATTTTTAACTAGATACATGAATCAATAAATTTATCTATTTAAAAAATATATATATATATATATATATATATATATATATATTCTTCTTCTTCAAGTACATGTTGCATTTTATAATAACTGTAACTATTAAATTTTCTAGGAATAATGTACTGCCTTGCCCTTTATATTTTTGGTATTTATCCTTACTATTTAAAAATGTTCAAACTAATTCTGCAATATCCAACCATCATCTAAATTCTTCTTAACTTAATCATTTAATTTTTATTTAAAAAAATTAGATAAAAAATTAAAAAGATTGATTTTGTAATTTTTAGTTAGATATGATAATTATTTTTATTTAAAATTAATTTTCTCAAATTGAGATAAAATATAATTTTTCTATAAATATTATGTAAATTTAATATTTGCAATGAGGATGATATTTTTCGTATAGTATTTTGTTTAAAATAACTTTAAAATAAATTATTTATCTTAATATTTTATTTTTTTTGGATTTTTTATAATATTATACAAATATTGAATAACTTAAACGTAGAGTTCTTTAAAAAAAAAAATTGGATTAGATACTATAATAATATTTATTTAAAATTTTATTTTTTTGGAAATTTAGATAAGATTTTATTTTTTTATAAATAATATATGAATTTAATAAAGGTAATAAAGATGTATTAAAAAATGAGGATGATTTTATCATGGTATTTATTTTTAAAAATAACCAAAAATTATTTATAATAATAATAATGTAGGTATTGAGCGGCAAATAGGGGACATGCACACCATGACACCTACTTTATTATTTTAAAAAAAATAAGTACCTACTAGTCAAACACCTAAGAAATGTCAAATGTAGGTGGTGCCTCGACTGCACCCTCAAAGTGGACTCCCCTACCGTCCCTACTAGTCATCTACACAATTAACATGTAGAAGTTCAATCTCAAATGCAAGATTCTACCGCTCAAACACACTCGAGACACTATTCATACACGTAAATCGTTGTATACATTGTCCCATTTGAAGGTGCACGCAGGCAATCAATTATACATTTAAAACACACATTTTTTTTTTTCAAAATTTTCATTTTTGAAATTTTTATTTTTCGAAAATTTTGTCTCATTTTATTTGATTTTATTTTATTCTAATTTAATTTAATAAAAATGTTTTTTTCACCTTTATTTCCATTATTTCCATTATTTCCATGATTTCCATTATTTCCAGCAGCTGGAAACACCCATATTACATGGGAATCCCCCATATTATATGGGAATCCCCCATAACTTATGGGAATCCCCCATAACATATAAGAATCCCCCATGTTATTTAAGAATCACCCATGTTATATAAGAATCCCCCATAACTTATTTAAGAATCACCCATGCTACATAATAATCCCCCATACTATGTTAGAATCCCCCATACTATATTAGAATCCCCCATACTATATAAGAATCCCCCAAGTTATATAAGAATTCCTATGAAGAATTCATTCCCGGGTGAGTCGAAACCATGTCCGAGCGTAGCCCAATCATGTCCGAAAGTGAGCCTGAACCATGTCCGAGTGAGTCTGAACCATGTCCGGAGCAGAGCCTAATCCGGCAGACCAATATATGAGAATCCCCATACTATATAAGAACTCACACACTAATGTTATGTTACTTTAAAAATCCCATATTATATAAAAATCCCCATAATATGCTTAAAATTTATTTTTCTTGTTCCGCCACAAACTGTGAAACTCCTCAAATTTTCGAACACTCACTTGTTTTTCTATAAAGCAATTACTAAGAACACAAACAATCATAACACATGCCAAATATGGTATACACACCATTCATCAAACATTCACATGAATACACATCATTTATCAAACAATCACCTAAAACACATGCATGTAGTGTCCTAGTTTTGTCCCATGATTTCCTAGGTAATATCATACCTACACTTAACATCGAACCACACCTAGTGGTGATAGATACCCAAACCCGAGCTCCCTAGGTATTCGCATACCTAAGCTGTGACACCAAGCTGTGAAGCTTGTATCAGGACTAAACTTATAACTACACCCACCGAGCCCTGGGCTGAAATCATTTACCTTACCGATACCAAGCCGTGACACCCCAAACCCGGGTCCGTCGACCACCGCCAACCTGCTGAATACCGTGAAATGCTCCGTGACCCGACATTTTTCACGGTGGATTCCAAGTAGTCCCTTTGTACGGAGAGCTCTACCTAAATACAATAATTCTTACATATAATTGGTCCCAAACAAAGGTAATATATCCAATATATCCAGATCCACATGAGTAATACCTGGCCACTGGGCCCACAAACTGCACTCATAATACATACTAACTAGAATCCAACTATATACCAAATAGTTACAAGAGTTACAATATTTTCACTTATACAATACATATATGCTAAAATTAGACATTTCAATACATGTATATATCATCAACCAGCCACAACCTACTTTCTTCTTCTAATCCTCAATCCTTGGGGATCTAGCTCAGTCCCCCGCACGCCCCCGTACCTATAAAATAATATCCCCTGACAGGCAATGCCCGTAGTGGAAATCGCCTAAGGCTACCCACCTAAGTGCAAAGCAATGTCTGCACAACATACATTCAAGCAAATTTGTGATCCTACTTGAATGTCTACATGCTATCCCCATGTCTCGAGTCCTCACCGACTCCCTCACACTTGCCTAAGCCATGTATGAGAAAATAATCATTTTCAAAACAAAACCTATTTGTTCTTGAAAATATACTACCGAAATATTCGGTAAAAATATGGGACTACCCTCCGAGGCGAATTGGTTGGTGAGCTTTCCGAAACAGTCATGGTCCTCATCCAAAATGATCTGTTTGCCCATCTCCCAACCCAATTCTCCTAATATCATCCCGTGAAATTCCTTTTCGCAACCATGCCCGCTTACAAAACTATGTCATGCACTCACACCTAACTTCTAGGTTACCTGGAAGGCATATGAAATGCATTGTGATGCCATTTCAATAACTCATATAACACATGCAAATATATCACCATGCATATATTCACATAATTTAAATCACACAATCATATTATGTAATTTCTAATTTCATCACATCAAAATTAGCTCACGTGGGCTAATGATCAAACACGAGCAATTCGATTTGAATTACTCAACCGAACACATATTTTCACAAAAAAATATTTTTGAGAACGTTGGGAATAGTGAACCCTACATTATTCCCGAAAAATACAATCCATCTGTCACCCAGAACCCGTATTTCCTAAATATTTCCACTTAATTTCAATCAATACATGATTTATTATAAAGCACAATTTGACACCCCAACTGGGGCCGTAAGGCCACGGCCATACTCTTGGTTTCAAAATTGGGACACCCGGTCCCGTTCGGGGATCGATCCCGGCCCCTCACTCGCCCTCATTCTACTCAAACATTCAGAAAGTACTTAAAGTGAATAAAAACCCGTGAGAAACCCTCTACCTCCTGAGATTGTACAAACTCATAAACTGTCCATGCGTAGCCTTCTCCGCGTA
Source organism: Tetrastigma voinierianum (assembly GCA_016808115.1). Taxonomy (NCBI): domain Eukaryota; kingdom Viridiplantae; phylum Streptophyta; class Magnoliopsida; order Vitales; family Vitaceae; genus Tetrastigma; species Tetrastigma voinierianum. The sequence continues at coordinate 152,551 of JAEQBH010002290.1, read as the reverse complement.
GAGCAGTTCTCCTTCTTGTCCCGAAGACCACCGACTACGGAATGGGCTAGAAATCTAGAGTAGTCGAGAACTTTCAAAAACCACATTGTCGACTTCCAGTAAGCTGCTCCTCCTCTTTCACGTTTTCTTGCTTTTGGTTTAATGAAGGAGACAAATACTGTAGCATTTTTGTCCTATAGTGACTTAACAACTTCCAAAATGACCATTATATCCCTTCTCATCCCGCTTTTGGACATTCGGGTTTATCTCTACGCCCATTTTCATCATTTACTCATACTTATGACACATGATTACATGTTATATGCGACTTTCAGAGCATCGATTAATCGCTTACTAAGACCCGAACCGCGATGCCTCGAAAAACGGTAAATTCGATTGGCTCTGAATTTTACGAAATTTTACGTGACTAGCCAGATTTCACAGACGAATCTATGGAATCCATTTCGCCGGGCCGTGTGCCCATAACTTTTGGAAACTTCTTCCAAAAGTGTGTCGTGAACCCTGCCCCTATCCGACACTATATACCGGGTACCCATGTAGCCGGACTATCTCTCGAATGTATAACCGGCAGAATCTCTCTAAGGCGAAGGTCATCCGCACGGCTAGAAAATATGCTGACTTTGTGAGCCAGTCCACTATCACCCATACCGCGTCATGCTTCTGCTGTGTCCGTGGCAAGTGGGTCACAAAGTCCATCGTGACGTGTTCCCACTTCCACTCAGCCACCTCCAATGGCTGAAGTACCCACGCTTCCTCGTGCTCACTTAACCTCGCTGACACGTGAGACACTGTCGAACAAAGTCCCCTTACCGTGTCTCTTCATCCCACTCCAATAGTACCGGGCGACGAAGATCCCAAGATTAATCTTCAAGGTTACCAGATGCACCGCAACGAGCAAAGGGAAACTCCCCGAGAATCTTCTTAAATCTGGCCAACTGGGAACCAGCCTACCCGTCCCCTATATCGAAGACTACCATTTCAGCCGGTCCAAATTCCTCACAACCGTAGCCGACCAGACGGCCCCCGATGGACACTCCATCTCTCACCCCGCCATCGATTCAATCACCGCTCACCGCAGACTACGGTAGCCTTTAAACTCCCAAGAATTCCAGTCCACACAGACCAGCCCCAACCGTCCCATACCGAAAGATCCGCCCACTCCCGAGAAGCTTTAGTACCAAATGCAACGCCCTCATAACTTCTCCGACCGAAAGTGCATCAGCTTCATCACATTTGCCTTACGGATGGTAATGGGCAGAAGTCATAATCCTCTAGAACTCCATCCATCTCCGCGCTTCATATCAGGTCCCACGCGTGAAAATATACTTCCACTTTATGGTCCGAGTACACCTCAAACTCGTATAAGTGGCTGTGCCAATCTTCACATGCAAGACTACTTACCGCTAACTCCATGTCATGTGTGGGGTAATTCTGCTCGTGATTCTTCAACTGACAAGAACCATAAGCTACTACCCTCTCGGACTGCATCAAAACACATCCCAATCCGGCCCTCGAGGCATCACACCACCGTGTACCGCCCGTCCGGACTATCAAGATGGGAGCTTAAGTAAGTCTCTCAACTCGAATGCCTCCTCGCACGCACATCCCAATCAAACTGACTCCTTCCGGTCAACCAATATAGGTGCCGTATTCGAGAAATCCTCAATGAATCTCTGTATTACCTACCAATCCCAAGAAACTACGTGACATCTCGAAGACTCCACTTCGCCTCCTAACTCATCACGCTTCGACCTTCTAGGTCGACCGACACCCCGATGTCGACACCACATGTCCTAAAAATCTCACCTCACCAAGCCAAAACTCACACTTAACAACTCGCGTACAGCCACGTCTCTCAACAACTATAATAATGACATCCTCAAGGATACTCATGCCCCACTGAATCGGGAGTGCATCAAGATGTCATCCACGAAGACCAATGCATTGAACCGATCTAAATGGGTCGGGAATATCCTATGCATGAGATCCATGAATGCCGCTATGCATTCGCCAATCCAAAGGGCATCACCAGAACTCAGTACCATAACGCTGCTCTTAAACGCCGGCCTTAGGGATATCTCAGATCCTAACCCACTGATGAGAATTCAAGGCGGTTCATTCGGGAGTAAACTCGCCCTCTCAACCGATCAAACAAATCAAGCCAATCCTGTGAATGGGTATCATCTTGATCGTGAACCCTGGCTCAATCCATTTCCAGAATCACGCACAAATGGCTGGTCTGGCCCTTCTTCGCAAATAGAACCGAGCGCCCCATGGTGAAGTGCTCTGGCCTTATGAACCCCTTGGCCAATAATTCAGAACCGGACTCGAAGTTCCCCGTAACTCCAACTGTGCCATCCTATATGGAGTCATAGAGATGGGTGAAGTACTGTGGTGTAACTCGATAATCGGGGTCTACTACCCTCTCGTGGAGGTGGGCCCAGTAGCTCATCCGGAAAACATCCACACATACTCGCACACTACTCGAGGTGCATCTAAGTCTTGTCTCTCCTTCGTCCTTCTGGTGGTAAGGCTCACGAGCCAACCCGCTAACTGTCCCTAACACTTGGACTCGTATACTGTCCGGGGCAAAATATCATGCTTGTCCCCCTGAAACACCACACAGCACCGCCCCGCGCATAAAGCAGAACTCCAACGCCACAATCATAATCCACCCTCGTAGTCGTCGCCCAATCCATCCCTAGGATGACATCGAACTCTAACATGTCCATGATCCTCAGGTCCACTGTGAGTAGAGTTCCCGAGATCTCCAACTCGCAACCTCGACATATCATCCCTATTCTCGCCCTAATCCCTAGGGGAGAACTCACATAAAATGGCTCCTCTGAGGTCTCAACCTCTAAGCCCAATCCATCTCTACAGCCGTATGCCCCAACCATGCAGTCCATATCCCGTAGGCGAAGTCCCATTAACCCGCCCGAATGGACAACTCTCACCCATTCGACCCTAACTCAAGCAGCCCCGGTGGGCCACGTAATCATCAAGAAATCGGGCTAACTCGTGAACCTAATCACATAATCCATCACGCCGCCGTCGTTTCACCTAGGAACCCCGAGCCTCGCATGCCTCGCAAATTTCGAAAGTACTTTACCCAAGGAATCAGCTCCCCGAAACTCGCCTATGTCATAACCTCTAAGTCTCTAGAAGTCTTAACCCATCTCTGACCATACCCGGCTCGTCTCTCTAGCCGAAATGCATTTAACCCGATCCCCACGCATCGAAGGTGATCTCCATAGCCTCCAAAAGACGTTTCGATCTCGCATAAACCACATCCGCCACCACGGTCCCTCCTTGTGAATGCTCTGAGGATGATGCGCTCTAAACCTCCTGAGGTTACTAGACCTCCTTAACTACCTCGCTATGCTAGTCTGCGGCGACAAGAAATACGCAACACCTACGCCTCAACAAGACCCGCTGACAACACAGGCACGGTCAAACGCCTAAGTGGTGCCCGACCAGCACTCGTGGACTCCCTACGCCCTCGTCCCTACTAGTCATCTACACACCAACATGGTAGTTCAATCAATGCAAGATCTCTACTACTTCAAACACACTCGAGACACTATTCATATTAACGTAACCGCTGTATACACATCATCCTCCTACTTCTTGCATGGAAAAGTAATGCAGTAAGGAATCAATTATACATTTAAAACACACATTTAAACTTTTTTCAAAATTTTCATTTTTGAAAATTTTATTTTTCGAAAATTTTGTTTCATTTTATTTTATTTTATTTTATTCTAATTTAAATTAATAAAAAATGCTTTTTTTTTTTCACCTTATTTCCATTATTTCCATTATTTCCATAGATTTACTATTTCAAAGTTAGCCTGAACACCCATACATGGGAATCCCCATATTATATGGAATCCCCATAACTTATGGGAACTCCCTATAACATATAAGAATCCCCATGTTATTTAAGAATCACCTGCTATATAAGAATCCCCCATAACTTATTTAAGAATCACCCATGCTACATAATAATCCCCCAAACTATGTTAGAATCCCCCATACTATATAAGAATCCCCCAAGTTGTATAAGAATTCCTATGAAGAATTCATTCCCGGGTGAGTCGAAACCATGTCCGAGTGAGTCGGAATCATGTCCGAGTGAGTCGGAACCATGTCCGAGTGAGTCAGAACCATGTCCGAGTGAGTCGGAATCTGGCAGGGATCACTATATGAGAATCCCCCATACTATATAAGAATCCCCCACACTACGTTACGTAAAAATCCCCCATATTATATAAAAAATCCCCCATAATATGCTTAAAATTTATTTTCTTGTTCCAGTTTCACAAACTGTAAAACTCCTCAAATTTTCGAACACTTCACTTGTTTTTCTATGTGCTAATTACTAAGAACACAAACAATCATAACACATACAACATGGTATACACACCATTCATCAAACATTCACATGAATACACATCATTTATCAAACAATCACCTAAAACACATGCATGTAGTGTCCTAGTTTTGTCCCGTGATTTCCTAGGTAATCTCATACCTACACTTAACATCGAACCACACCTAAGGGTGATGGATAAACCCGAGCCCCTAGGTATCTCGCGATAGCCTAAGCTCCGATGCTACCAAGCCGTGAAGCTTGTATCAGACTAAACTTTATAACTACACCCCACCGAGCCCCAAGGTAATCGCCATCTTAGCTCGATACCAAGCTTATGACACCCCAAACGTGGGGTCCGTTTGACTAATTGTCAACCCGGGCTGGAATACTGTGAAATGCTCTGGGTGACCCGACATTTTCATTTTAAAATCTAGCGTAGTCCCTTGTACCCGGGAGCTCTACCCAAATACAATACCTACATATACCTGTCCCAAACAGTGCAATATATCCAATATATCCAATATATCCAATCACATGAGTAATACGGCCACTTGGGCCCACAAACGGTACTCATAATACATATTAACTAAGAATCCAACTATATACCCAATAGCCATAAAGAGTTACAATATTTTCACTTATACGATACATATATTAAAATTCAGACATTTCAATACATGTATATATCATCAACCAAAGCCACAACCCTATTTCTTCTAATCCTCAATCCATGTGGACGAGCCGTCCCCTCGCACGCTCCCGTACCTGTAAAATAATATCCCCCGACAGGGTGAGCTAATGCTCAGAGCGGAATCACTCTGCTGGCTACTCTCCACCTAAGTGCAAAGGTAAATGTTCCAAATAAACATACATTCAAGCAAATTCGCATCCTACTTGGAATGTCTACATGCTATCCCTATGTCCCCCGAGTCCTCACCGACTCTCACACTCGCTTATAAGCCATGTATGAGAAAATAATCATTTTCAAAACAAAAAACCTATTTGTTCTTGAAAATATACTACCGAAATATTCGTAAAATATAGATTCATCCGAGGCTTAATTGGTCAGAGCTTTCAAAACAGTCATGATCCTCATCCAAAATGATCTGTTGGCCCATCTCCTAACCCACCTCCCGAATATCATCCCGTGAAATTCCTCGCAAATCCACATGTCCGTTTTTACAAAAACCATGTCATGCACTCACACCTAACTTCTAGGTTACCTAGTGCATATGAAATGCATTGTGATGCCATTTCAATAACTCATATAACACATGCAAATATATCACCATGCATATATTCACATAATTTAAATCACACAATCATGTTATGTAATTTCTCATTTCATCACATCAAAATTAGCTCACGTGGGCTAATGATCAAACACGAGCAATTCGGGATGGAATTACTCCAACCGAACACATATTTTCACAAAATATATTTTTGAGAACACTGCTTCTGGGAATAGTGAAACCCTAAGCATTATTCCCAAAATCACAATTCATCTGCTCACCTTGTGAACTCGTATTTCCTACATTCTACCCACTTTAATCAATACATGATTTTTATGCAAAAGCACAATTTGACACCCCAAACTTAGGTCCTGGCAGTCACTTCGCTGCTACTCTTGGTTTCAAAATTGATCAATTGGTTCCAAGGTTCAAACGATCAAACGGCCCCCTCACGCCTCATTCTACTCAAAAATCTCGTAAAGTACTTAAAGCGGGAATAAAACCCAAGTAGAGAGAAACCCCTACCCTCCCTGGGTTTGTCAAAACTCACAACCACACCAGCCAGAGCCTCTCCATAGAGCAGTTCTCCTTCTTGTCCCGAAGACCGCCGACTCTGGCCGACCAAGCAGAAATCTAGAGAGAAGTCGAGACCTTCTCTAAACCACTCATTGTCACCCTCCGCAGGGTCGCCCCCTTCACGCTTTCTTGCTTTCGTTTAATGAAGGAGACAAATACCGAGTACTTTGTCCTATAGTGACTTTAACAACTTCCAAAATGACCATTATAATATCCCTTCATTTCCCGCTTTGACATTCTACCTATCTCTGGCCGTCCATTTTCATCATTTCTCTACCATGCCACTTATGACACATGAGTACATGTGTTATATGCCACTTCGTCGCATCGACAATCGTTTACTCCACTAACCGTGATGCTCCTCGAAAAATACAACGTAAATCTCTGACAGCCCGATGAGATTCTCGCCTCGCCAGATCACTCAGCATTTTCAGTGGAAGTTCCAGATTACCCCCCACCGAGTTTCGCCTGCATCGACTCCGTCTTTGTCTGTCGGGAAGCATCTCGCACCAACCGAGCCAGTAGCTTCGCCTGGTACCAGAGGATGCTCCCATCGACTGTGTTAATCCCAGCTGTCTCGAATCTCCGGGGAGGCGAAAGGAACCCAAATGTAACGAGGGGGATATCCTACGAGCGAAGCTTCCAAATTCGAAGGGCAATCAACAGAGGTGCATTGGGTCACGAAGGGTGGGGTCTCACAATAAAGGCGCGATTGTAATCACATGCGGATCACGGGTGCCAGTGGCTCATCACCACCATCGGGTGCTCCTTTCAGGTCCCATCATTGTGAGACAGGTGTTCTTCTTCTACATGCCAACCAGACTGTGGCAGGTTCAATGGGGGATATCTTACTACCAACCGAGCCAAGAGCGCTTGGTAGTGTAGATGCTCCCCATTGGACCTTAAGCCCCCGGGTCCCGGGTTCGAGTCTCTACGAGGCTAAAGAAAATGCCTGGGAGAAGATGATATTCCCTGATGGGACCCACCTGAAGGGCACCCGCTGGTTACGGGGCTGCACCACAAATGCGTCACCGAAGTGGCACCCCGTGGTCATGGCGGGTGTGGACCCCACATCGAATTCTTACGAACTTTACGTACTAGCTAGGGATTTCTCGCTAGACGATTCCAACTACAATCCATTTTTTCATCCGAGATTCAGAGAATAAATTTCGATTTTTAACCGAATTACAATTTCAGAATCGAAATTACGATGGTTCTTTTTCCATAAATCGAATTTCTGGTCTTACAAGGTGGAGTTGAAAATGCATTATTCAATTTTCAACATAATTGAAAACTAGTTGGGTGGTGTTTATTTTTTGACTTAATGTTGAAGCTATTCAGTTTTCAGTATTAAGTTGTTTGTTTTTTAAAATTTTCACGACTTATTGTTGAAATTTTTTAAAAAAGTTCTGAATATAAAAAGTGAAAATATTTGGCTTTTTCTATTCAGAAAAAGTCATTTTGCACTAAAACAAGAAAAACTTCATCGTTGTTCAACAAGAAGAAGAGCTAGCAATATACATTACTAGGGATAACAACGAGAAAGTTTGGGACGAGGCGGCCCCATCCCAACCCGGCTCGTTTATTTTTTTCAATTCCCAAACTTGTTACATTTAAAAAATTAAATCCAAGGGATTCGTGGATGAGAAAATTCTCAAACCTCTCCCATTTACATTTGATTTTTGTTTTTATTTTTTATTTTTATTTTTTTTTATATTTGCTTTTTTATTTTTATTATATTAAAATTAATATATTTCTATAAAAATAAAAATATTATGAGAATTTTTATAAATTATTTATTAAAAAACATTCTAATTATTATTATTATTTATATTAAAGTATAAAATAAAATAATAATAAATTATTTTAAATACACCTAAGGCTGAGTAACAATACCTCTAACCCGATTATAATTAAATCAAACTCCTCATTAAGAGCTAAGGAGTACAGAACATGAATAATTGGCCCCATTGTCATCCTTATTCGCTACCTAATGTTAAAAAAACAAACAACTTAATACTCCACGTTATTAAGTACTATTTAGCATTAAGCTCAAAAAATTATATTCAAGTTAAATAAAAATAACAAACACCAATTCTTGGGCCTTTGAGATTTCTATAGGGTTATTTTATTAAAATAAATTAAATGATCCCCGTTTACAAAAACAAATCTTTCATTTTTCTTTCACCCAACAAAAAAATCTATTTTTATAAACATTTTCTCTTCTTTTTTTTTCTCAGAAAAAAAAATATATATTTTCTTCTAAAATACAATTCTAAATAATAATAGAAGCGTGAAAAAAAAAAGGTGACTATAGTATAACTTTTTTTTTTTTTTTTTGAAAAGGAAATTAGTCTAAGTTTTACCTTCGATTAATGGTAAATTATATAGAAAATGTGAGATCATAGTATGAGATTAACCTAAAATAAATGGTTTCTGCAAACTGCCCACATTTTCTATTTTATCCGTTTGAAAGTTTTATTCTTATTTTTTAAATATTTTATTAATTAGGTCAGTAAATTGCATTTGAGTCTATAATTTAAATATACAAGTCCCATAGTTAGATTTAAGTCTGACAAGTATGACTTAATTTCTGTACTGATTAGCCTGGCCTCTGGTAGATCATCTCTAAAAGCAAAACTGGGAGTGTGAATATTATACAATTAGTTAAATGTAAAAACAATGACAACTTCGTTCATGCAATTCTGATCAACCACGGTTATATATAATCTGGAAATTGTTCAGGATTAACAAATGAATTTTGATTTGGTTTTTAAAATTGGGTTTATCCATTTATTTTTTAAATATTGGAGGAAATTAAAGATTTAAAATAACCCTAACTTAATCATTTTTATATCACTGAACTTGTTGTTATCATGAGTGAATCATTAGGTATATAGTTGCATATTGTTCAAAGTTGGTTTTAAGGTTTGTTCATTTGTTAGGTTATAAAGTAGTATGCTGTATAATAAGAGTCAATAAAGTCTATCACAATGCCTTGCAAACCATGGTATCATGCCATCAGGGCATGAATCCAGTTCTCCATAGAATCTTTCATGCACAAAGATCGATTCATCATCACTTCTGATTGGGTTTAAAAAAATAAGTGCATAGGCCCACTCCCCAAGCCCAAGAAGCAGGATTAAAAGAAGATTTATAAGCGCCCAAAGAAAAACGCTCCCAAGCCTAGCACAGTCCAAATTAGGAGCCCACCATCCTCCCCGAGGGTCGCAGAATCGCTGGACAAATTTCTAAAGAGCCCATATCCTATAAATCAAACCAAATTCACTAATAAGGGAAGTGCAGGATAATTCCCAATAATCGTTTATCCTTGTGAATCAAACCAACTCACTAAAATAAGGGAAGTAGGATAATTTCAATAATCAAGCTGAATTATCCCTATTAATCCGACAAATGATAAGGAAAGAAAATCCTCCATCCAATAAGAGAGAATCCTTTTATCACCATCCAATTGGGAAAAATATATACTATAAATACCAGGTCACCCCATCGGTGAAAGGTATGCAGACTTATGCACCAATACTTCATTTCTTAAGCAGTTGATATTCTCTTCCACAGGAAAGAACTGACTTAGGCATCGGAGCTGCAACGTTTCTTGTTTTTGCAGAGGAGTCCAACGCCCAGATCCAACGGACCGGCCCAACAAATCCAAAGACGCTAGGCCCATTCCGCTGAAAAGGCATCATCAACTTCAATAATAACTACTTTCATGCCAAAATCTCAAAAAGCATTATGTTAAGCTCTGAATCATTCCGTTCAAACTTTGAATCACTCTTTCTTATGGAAAACCCAAATGGAGAATGTCATCTTTCTCCTATGCATTTGAAGACCATATTGAAGGTGAGAGCCACATTCAACTCCAAATGTACAAGGATGATAGCGTAAAGAAAGCCGCAAGTCATGAGAAATAAGTGAATGCTAGTAGAACAAAATTTAACAAAGGAGGAAAGAGGAAACTACCGTGAGAAAATTTCAAATATTCTTGTTACCTTGTCTTTAAATTTAAATGGCCCCTCTTTTGGGGTACTCTGCTATTTTAAGAAAATTAAAATTTTTTAGGCTATGTTTGGTCAATAAATTTTTGAGGAAAATGCAAATAAAAAGAAAATAGGATAAAAAGGAAAAGGAGAAGAAAATAAAGAATAGATTTATAAAAAAAAATTAATTTGTTTACTTACTATTTCAATTCATTTTCACTAAAGAGCAAACTAATTTAAATATGTATACGTTTTTAACTAGTTTTAAATATAACTCCGCTTCTTCAATATTTTCCCAATGAAAAATCAAAGATAAAAAAATAATTTTCCTTAATAATTTTTTTAATACTCTCTCCAAAAAGCCAAGCATAAGCCAAAAGACCATCAACTGAGGAAAAGAGTATGAACCAAGGTGCTGCACGTGAATAAACCCGAAATCCAATTTTTCGAAAATGGCAAAATGGTAAATTGCCAAACAAGACAGTCGTAACCCGGGAAATTTTTTAGATCTCGACGATGAAACTAACTCACCCTTAGATTTGTCTCATAAATCTAGTCACCTAAATGAATTTCTGTCGAATTCCAATAAATTCGCATTCTCAATGCCGGTAATGGGTGTCGAGTGACTGCAGATCTAGATTGCTTACTGAAATCTCAAAGTCAGAAACACTCAGTTAAGTCTACGGGATATAATTTGAACTCAACCGAGGCCTGGAACATGAGTTTAAACAATAATTGACACTGCAAGGGTGGACACGTGGCATGACGTGGGCCGCACATCCAACTTAAGCTTAAGTTGAGACAAAAGAGGGATTAGGGAAAAAAGAGCCCATTTTCCTGGTTTTGACCGTGAGAGAGGAGAAGAGAGAAAGAGAAGAGCTAAGGCTTCCTCCCACGATCTACAGAGTTCCGTTGGTCGGTTTTCATCGGGTCAAGAACGAAAGTTCATCGCATCGACAAGGGGTACACGTGGGTGCTCGAAGAGATTTACTGGAGATCCAAGCAGAAGGGGAGATTTCCTCTCATAATCAGTTGCCTGCTTGGAGGCTTCCCACCGTTCTATATAAAGCACCTGTAGGTGGTGGACTCTTCCACCTTAGCTTACTTTCCATCTTTAGGCCAGGAAAATAAGGTTTTTTCAAGTAAGTGGCCTATTTAGAGAAGAAACCAGGATTTCTCGGGTTCTCAAGACACTGGGCTCACTCCAGCGGATCCCCGCCGCCCAGCGAAGGTAAGTCCTCCCACGTAAGACGGCCAAGCACGCCTGCCGAAGGAAAGGCCCGCCTGGGCCAGAGGGGTCCCCAGGCATGGGCATGCTTGCTCAGCTAACCCAAGCGACGCAGGAGGAGACTTTCCGGTCCACCCAGCGAGGTGTTGCTCTAGGTGGAACCACTCCTCCTAGCGAGGCGTGGCTACACTCAGCGCGGCCTCGCGACCGCATACCAGGCTCGCGGCTTGTTTCGGGCCTGGCTGCGGGCCCGGCTCAGGATCGTTATGGCTTGCCGGGGCCACAGTGACTTGTCGAGTGTGTCATTACTTGACTAAGAGTGACATGTTTAGATGTCAATGTGTGCTCTAACATGTTGACATGTGATGAATTGTTGTATGCAATGGCCATTACATGGCTTGCTTATGCGTGTGTCATTACTTGATCATAGAATGGCATGTTAAATGTGAATGTTGATATATGCTTGCATAATATTTGACATGAATGAAAAGATGTGTGGAAATTATATGCATATAGATATAATTGTCCATGATGCATTGGTGACATGCATGAGTAGAATTGTCCATGTAGCATTCATCGTGCATGTGACATGATATAACATGCAATGGCATCTTGCATTGCATATGCACGAGGACATCGCATTAAATGTGGGTGGTATGGAGTGCATGGTCGGGTAAAATCGATACTATGTTTAGTTTCACCGGGGTGGGCTCTGCAGAATGATAACGCCTAAATGCAGTCGCACTCCGTTGAATAAAAATGGTAAATAAAATACGTGCTCGCACAAGAAGAAGTGGGATAGATCCTCCCTCGACCGGGAAGTTCGCCACTATGGCGAGACGTAGTCCCCAACGATGAAAGGCCATAAAAGTGTCTGGGTTTGTGGAGTCCGCGGTGTGACACAAAAAATCCGCTACCCACATAAAGGCTCATGGATTTTGAATATAAAATGATCATTGTGATGTATCATCCAAAGCTTTGGGTTTATAAACAAATGAACTTTATTTTGAAATGATAATTGATGTCATCCGTATCGACTCGCTTTTCTCACACATAGGCTAAGACGTTGTGTAAGGGAGTCAGTGAGGACTCGGGCGCACGGCATATGGTGAGTCGCATCTCATTTCATGGCATGGCATGTAGGATTCCATATAGAATCGCATGTCTCTTGCTGTAATGTGATCAGAAATTTCTGGTGAACATCAGATGCACTTAAAGCGGGAGTAGCCCTTGTAGGAGGTATTCCTTGCTAGGTGTGGCTCAACCTTTATGGGACAACTCAAAGGTAGTGAATGACACCTAAAATCTGCCTGTGCAGACCGTTTGTGAAGAACACCGACATGTGGCCTTGATACGTCTTCTTGTAAAAAGTGCTTTGAAACAAGCTAGTTCTAGCACATGTTTTTGTATGAAAGAATTGTAATTAAATTATTTTGGACTATTACCAATATAGTCGGATATGTAATTATGGTAAGAGGGTTGTGACCGGACTCTTACGAGCTGTAATTAAGTATATTAGTCTCATATTTTAACTTAAATATGAATGAATGGTTCCTAGTGAAGGGATGTATCGAGGTGGTGCCGAGTAACTCGGTGTCCACAAGTAAATGGTATCGGTCTGGTACCAAGACTTAGGTGCGAAATGACCTAAGGTAGAAACTTCCAAGTTAACGGCTAGTCAATGGGACCCCCGAAAATTGTGGCGTCACAGCTTGGTATCAGAGCATAGGTATACAAATACCTAGGGCTTTATGGATATGGGTCTAGGTGATTCGAGGCCAGTAGGGTATCCGGAATCAACAAAATTTATACCTATTTCCTTCTATTGCAATAAAGATGCTATCAGAATATAAGGGTTTCTAGGGTCGAACACTGTGGACGGGTTTTCTTCGCACAAATGACTTACAAGTGTTTAAAGGTGAATTTGGTTTGATTCAGGGTTTTTGGTAAAAAACAAGTTGGTCAGGTGGGATGGTTAAAAACCTTGAAATAAAATAAGTTAAAATGAAAAAGAGAATTCCCAGCTTAATCGCTACCTGGGTTTGAGTTCTAAAGGTGAATCGAGGGTCCTCGGCCCTTTTTCTTCGCAGAGGTGATGACCTAGTCATCTCCTGGATCTGATCTTCATTTAGCTATAACCACCCAAATAACTATCCTTTGAAATGGTATTCATTGAGCATTAATGTTCCTCAAAGGAAAACAAGTCTCCTCGACTCACCTTCCAATGACTTATAGAACTAATGAATCTCGATCTAACAATAAGCATCCATCAAACCCCGGGCATTATCGGGGCATGGATCATCTAAGTGAATCAAGGATCTAAACCTAGAGTTTAAGCAAGAGCATTAAAAACAATGAACACCTATGTGAAAACCATGAAAACCTTCAGTTGCCTTAGGATCCTGTACCCAGCAACCTTTCATTTGAAGGAGGAAAGGGTTCTAGCCACTCATCCTCTGACTTGTCATCCTTAGAGGGTGTTTGGCTAGTGTGAAAGTGAGAAAAGAGCGGGAACTGCTGAAAGCTTCCCGCCCAACTTTTATTAAAAAAATAGATCTCCTTGTTGGGTAAAGATGTTTGACTTACATATTGCCCAAAGCTACCACAAAGTATGAAAGAGTCACTATTACATGAAGGACATTTCAGAAAAGAAAATGTAACAAAAGTCAAAAAGGCAAAAGCAAAGATGAACAAGGTCGTAGGGTCGCAAATTGCGAAACAGGTTACACAATTATTTAAATTTCACGTGGGCTGCGACGAAATTCTGTGTGCTCAAGCTTCATTTTGCCGGGTGTTGTTCTTTTCTTCCGCTTTTGATTTGCGCCTATGAGTTGAACTCGATTCTCCATGGTTGTTCAATCCCCATCTTGGTATGAATAGCTCGCGAAAACAACAAAATTTAAGCTACAAAATTTAATTAGTAGTCTTTGTTAGGTCCTTAACATGCCACTGGGTTAATTAAGGCGAATATCGTGCATAAAAAGTGCTCAAACCTATATTAATAAGGGTAAACAGACTATTCGGTAGTAATCACACCCTTAACCGACACATTGCTGGGCATTCCTAGCAATGAAAGAAGAAGAAAGCAATCAAAAGCAAGATGAACTATATAAATCCGCAAACAAAAATTTTTTCAAAGTAAGGAGGGGATAAGACCCAACCTTCAGCAAGAGTCATCAAAATCCTACCCAATAATTGTCTCAAGAAGAGTAAGCGCTATGCAAATTCAAGTATCAAAATAAGGTCAACTCCTGTGAGAACCAACCTACACCTTCCACAAAACTCAAGTGTTAACTTCTGATTAGTTTTCAAAAATAATCTGTCAAACTATCCTCTCCCCCCAACCTAGCTCTTGTCAAAACTTAGCAAACTAACCAACCTCAATAGATCAGGACCCACTTTTATTCCATAAGTCCCTTTTTTTCTTTTGTGGCACAATGCTGAGGGTATCGAACTCACAAGTGTCCATGTAACGAGGATCCACCGATGACTCCTAAACCAATTAAGGCCAGTGGCATCAAGTCATAAGGATTTTCAAATCGCTAATCCTTCGTGTTTCACCCCGGACTTCTAATGAGTTCGAAACTCCAGCACCTACAACTTGTTAAGCTCTGCCTATTCACCCATGTAACGAACACAAAGTCGGTGGCTCCCAACCAGTTGGCTTAGGGCATCGAGCTTTAAAGACTTTCGCCATATACCCCTCGGACCGTGCTCAGGTTTCAAGACAAAACGTCACAATTTTTTTCTTTTCTTTTTCTTTTTCGTTCTTTTTTTTTTTTTTTTTTTAAAGTCTCATTGCCTTTTATTCGAGGGTCCCACTCATTAAAGGTGGGTCAAAAATACCAAGCCGAACTTTTGGTATTTAGGAGGCAAGACACGCCAAATTTATAAATGAAATCCAATGTGCACAGTGTGTGGTTAGTTCAATGTGGAAGAAAAAAAAAAGGTTGGATAAAATAAGAATTTCAACAGGTTATCAACTCAACTAAGCATAACACCATTCTAACATCAACAACATTGGAACAAAATTTCAATTTCTCATACTGTAAGCTAGGCATTACAAAAAAAAAGTTTTCTGAAAATGAGAAACTCGAAAGTAATAACTAGAAAAACTAAAATATGAATCAGACGGAAAAACAAACTAACTAGCAAGTCATTCAACTTAACAAAATAGACTTGCTCAAAACATAAATCAACACTTCCTCCCTTAACTCCCACCGTAATTTTACATTGTCCTCAATGGTTATGGAATGGAAATTTAAGGGAGGAAGTGATACGTCCTTGGAGAAATGCAAAATTTCTATTAAGTGAGAGGAGGAATCACCTAAACAAAAAACAAAAGAAAGGAAAAGTGTTAAACAAAAATATTATCAGTGCAAAATATGATTATGTTACAAGAATGGAAATCAAAAAGATAAAAATGTGCTTCCCAAAGAGGCCTTATTCACCCCAATTGGGCTTCAAATGATTAAGTTGGGAGAAGAAAAGATAGGTTAAAAGGGACCAATTGGAGAATTTTGAAAATTATGCCATTATCATAATCTCAAAAGTATTCTTTCAGGCTATATTTAGATTTTACACTCTCTAAGCTTTCCAACAATACCAAAATTACCAAAAACGGAGTTCGGATGAAAAAGTTATGGCCAAAAGAAAATCACAGAAATTGGTGACTGTGAGTCCTCGCAAATTTCATGAATTTTTTTCGAGAAACAATTTTTTTTTCTCGTGAGACAAAGATTTTTTTTTGAAATATTTTATATATATATATATATATATATATATATATATATAAAGAAAGTTTTTTATTTTTTATGCTACAAGAAGGCGTTATTTGTCTGCTTATAGTGCCAATTTTGTTTCTTCCTCGTGAATGGCTCGCGAAATTTCAAAAGAAGTCGATAAATCATGCGAAATTTCAACCCTTGTGAAATTTTTGGTTTTGCCTGAACTCCCCCGCTGCTGCACTTAAGCACAAACCCAAAATAAGCCATGAAAATTGTGAGAAAAGATGCAGAAAATTAAAATGAGTTAAAACAAGGATTAAATTAAAATTAAAGGAAATCTAAAGAGAAAAAACTAAATAAATCAAAATAAAATAAAATAAAATAACAAAAACAAAAAAATCAAAAACAAAAAGTGGGGAGACTAAGTTCCCGACTTCCCCCAAAACCGCTTTTCAAGCCTGAGGTCAGTTGAATCGTGGAGCTGGTGTAATTGCTGAGGTCCAAGTGCTCCAAATCTTAACTAAGATGGTTTCGGCATCGGTCATCCGTTGTGTCTTGCAATATGAGCAACTGCCAATGTCTGTGATGTAGTGGCGAAGGTTTGAATGGAAGCCACTAACTTCCTAAAGTTTCGCACTCCGCAATGCAAACGGGATGGCCTTAGAGTAGTATTTCTGTGTGTTGAATGTGTTGGGTGTATAGCGTGATGTGCGTGGTCCGCTTCGCGCTGGCACTAGGATCCAATTTTGTGGGAAGTGGTTTAAGAATAAGCTTTTGGGGCTCTTCCACTGCCCTCCTTAGTCAACAATGGGGAGATTGCTTCATTCTACTGTTTACAATGCTCCTCTACTATGGTGTCCATCAGGCACTCTTCAGAATCTTTTCCTCTTGGTGAACACCTGTTGATCGGGTGAGCCTTGAAATGGAGTATTGCGTGATTGTCAAATCTTTATGATCAATTTCGCCTGAACCCATCTAATTTCTTGCAGTGCTCTAGTATCAATTCTTCCATTTGCTCGACATTCACCTCGCTCCTCTATAAAATTACCCACCAATTTGCTCAAGTTCAGTATTGCTTGCTCAATTAAAGAAGTTAACCGGTGGTGGTCAGGGTGGTTGTGGTGTCTGAGGAGTTGAAGCATAATGTGGAGCAGGAGGTGCATACTGTGGAGGTCTTTGTTTCCATGAGAAATTTGGGTGGTTTCCCCAACTAGGGTTGTAAGTACTGCCATATGGCTCATTAGTTGGAGGAACGGTGCAGAAGGGTGCACTCACCCATGGAGGGTGTCTATAATCCCTCATGGACCTATATGCATTGAGGTTCCTCTCCACTTCCTGCTGGCTCTGCTGTTTTCCCTATGGAGGCTCCATTTGATCACAATTCAAACCCATTTCACAACCCGGGGTTCCCGGCGGGAATATCGATTCACTAATCGTCAAGGTGGCTCTATTCCAATCAAACATACACCCTGACGAAAGATGTGACAACACCGTACAACAAAGAAACAATCCTACTAGCAGTTTTAATTTTTTTTTTTTTTTAAAACTTATAGTGAAATGAAAACTAAAAAAAAAAAAATCGACAATAAAATAATCGAAAAGAATGATAAAAGAAGGTTCCATCGTAATCCCAGATGAGGATCACAAGTGTTCAATATGTTGTCATTTGCACTTAGGCACCATCCCCGACAACGACGCCATTTGATTCGAGGCCAATAGGGTATCCGAAATCAACAAAATTTATACCTATTTCCTCCTATCGCTGCAAGATGCCCACGCAAAGATGGGCTCTGTGGTCGAACACAAGGATGAGTTTTTTTTGCACAAATGACTTGCGTGGGTTCAAAATGATGAATTGGTTTGGATTCAGATTTTGGTAAAAACAAGGTCAGGATGTTTAAAACTTGAAAATAAAATAAGTTCAAATGTAAAAAGAGAATTCCTCGCTTATCAAAGTTACTCGGGTTTAGGGTTCTAAAGGTAACCGAGGTCCTCGTGCCTTTTTCTCTCATCGGGAATATGACCTATAGTCATCTCCCAAACTGGATCTTCATTTAGCTATAAAAACTGACCCAAAATAACTATCCTTTTGAAAATGGTATTCGTTGAGCATTAATGGTCTCAGGCAGTGAAAAGCAAGTCTCCTTGACTCACCTTCCAATGACTAATAGATGATAACTAATGAATCTCAGTGGATTTAACAATAAGCATCCATTGAACCCTAAAAGATTATCAAATATGGATCATTCAAGGTGCATCGGCGGATCTAAAACCTAGAGTTTAAGAAAGGAGCATTAAAAAACAATGAACCTACGTGAAAAACCATGAAAACCTCCAACATTTTGTGAAACTGCACTCCAACAGCTTTCACTCAAGGGAGAAAGGGTTCTAGTTATCTATCCTCCGAAGTTGTCATCCTCAGAGGGTGTTTGGCTAGTGAGAAAGTGAGAAAAAAGAGGGAACTACTGAAAGCTTCCCACCCAACTTTTATTAAAAAAAAAATAGATCTCCTTTTTATAGTGATGCTTGGGACTTATATATTGCCCAAAGCCAAGCAAAATTACAAAAAAGTATGAAAGAGTCACTATTACATGAAGGACAATTCAAGAAAAACGAAAAATGTAATAAAAAAAAGTCAAAAAGGCAAAAGCAGTAGGAACAGTGTCGCAGGGGCTGCGAAATTCGAAATTTTGCAGGGGTTTCGAAATTTCGCAACCCCGCAAAATCGCAAGTGCTCGCTCATTCCCACTGTGCTGTTCTTCATGTTTCGATTTCCGCAATATGAGTCGAACTTGGATTCTCCATGGTTGAGCTGAATTCTTATCTATGGTATAAATAGCCCGCAAAAACAATAAAACTTGCCACAAAATTTGATTAGTAGCCTCAAGTAGGGTCCTAACATGTTAATCGTCAATTGTGTAGCGACACACAAAAAAGCGCTCATAACCTCGTATTAATAAGGGTGTAAAATAGCACTATTTAAGTAGTAATCACTAGGTCATTAGATTCATTGAGTTCCCTGTGTCAAGGCTAGGCCATCGTAACATAGGTATGTGATTACCTAATGATCGATGGCTACGGGTTTAGACCATTGCATTCATTGTACATTTCATGTTTGCGGGCCTAAGTGCCTAATTGTGTTACATGATTTGGTGTTGTACGACGTGTGAATTTTATGCATGGTAAGAAAATGTATAGGCAGAGAGGAACACTAGAGTTAGAAAACACAACCTTAGGGTTTCGGACAAGAACGAACGAGATAGTTCAGGATGCTCGTCTATTAGTAGCTGGGCAAGCCACGCACTACCAGTTGTGACAAGAAAAATGAACTTCAACTTACTATTCAATTTGTGTAGATGGCAAGTCAAGGAAGAGGATGTAGAGGCGGTGGACAGGGCAACAACCAACCACCACAGGCCTTTGATCAACAAGCCTTCATAGAGGCTATTAGTGATGCGACTACTACCATTGCGCAGGCGAGCTGATTAGTGCCCAAAAAGTGCTATTTTGAACCCTATATTAGATAGGTTTTGAGTGCTTTTTACGCGCTAATCATGTCATTTATGCCAATTGAAGTGTTCAAGTCTTCTTAGTATCACTAATGCCTTTTAGAGGTTATTTGTGGTTGTTTTGCAGGTTTTTGGCGTACTTTGGGAGTTCAATATCGAGACATATGATGAATCATGAAGATTGAACCCAATTGTCAACCATCAATCATACCAAAAATCAAAGAGAGAATGAAGGCAAAGTGAAGAAAAATCAATGCAAAGAGGAGGAGAGGCAATGCAGGGAAGATCAGCAATTCCAGGGAATTTAACTAAGATTGCGAAAATCACTGGATTGCGAATAAGTGTACTTTAACGAAAATTTTCGCAATCTTAGCGAATTGACAATTTCGCTAGACCCAAAATGCTGAAAGCACCTATTCAGCTACCATCAAGTTGCTAATTAATAAGAATTTCGCTGGTTAGCTTAAATTTCGCTAGCTAGCCGAAATTGCCGTGGTCTAGCTAAATTTCCTTGCTGCTTATCTCTTGGTGATTTCGCTATCACAGAATTGGTCATTAAATTTAAATTTTCGCACATTTTAATGAAATTCACGCCTTGTCATGTTTTTGTAATTACGCAACCGACTTCAATTTTGGTATTATTCTCTTGTCCCTAAAATTAGCCAAATTGTTAAAGCCAGGGTATTTTCATACATCAAGGGCCTATATAGCCCTCCCATTTTGTAACCCTAAGCAACAACGAGGAAGCAATCTTGGCAAGTTTTTTTATGTAAATATCTTTCGCTTTAGTTAGGGCTTTGCTTTTCTCTCTTCTCTCCTCTTCCTTATTTTGGGCTGCCAAACACCCCCCGAGGATGACAACTCAAGAGATGCTTGGCTAAGCCTCTTTTCTTGGAAGAGAAAGGAAGCTAGCTTGGTGGCGTGGGCAGGCTACAGCAGTTGTCCCCTTGTATTAAAAGCCACAAAAGTTCCTGTGTTTATGGCCCTATCTTCTCAAAATATGGTTGAATAGCATTGAATGTTATTAATTTGGCCAATACTTACCATGCTTTAGGATACAGTGCATACTTATTGCTAGATGCACTGTGGTTTTTTAGATGGTCTTTACGAGCCACTGAAATGATGTTTAATGTTAGGGTTTCAAACTGTAGCAATAGGATGTTATCTGTGTTAACTAAATAGGAGTTGATTTTAGGTGAGGTTTGCTAGTTAAACATAGATCCTAAGTGTGCTTGACCATAGGCTATTGTCAATGCAGATAAACCTGGTATACTACTCGTCTCTTAAGTTACCAAGCGTATGTATCAAATTCTTCAAAGCAATCTTTCACACTTTTTCATTTTCAGTTTCTACGTTAATCAGTTTTCAACCATCAGCACCTGCTTTTGAAACAAAAATCCAAAAAGTCCAAATAGAAAGCCTTACCTTTTTACACTTATGCAAATCATTCTTAGGATGAAAACCCATCCCCGTGTTCGACCCTAGACCACTCTACTGCAGTAGCTTGACTACCATAGCAGAGGAACTTAGGTGAGGTTGAACATTGTTGATCCACTTCAGCCTACCGTGGGCACGAATCAAATGGAGCCGTTGCCGAGGATGGTGCCAAATTACTAATGATGAGCTGAAGTGTACTTGTGATCAACATCACAAGTGAAGGTAATCTTTAACTCTTTTGAAACCTAGTCATAAAGAATCGCAAGTTTTCATTACTTTGGCAAGAATCTCACCGTTGTTTTTTTTATATACGCCGCTTTATTTTAGCTAACCTCAACCTTTTGCAAGTTGGTTTGTGCTCTTGTTGTGTCTCAGTTTGTGTAACAGCTGTAAGGTAAGTATTTCGACGCAGGAACTCCAGAAGACCGCATAGAATCGCATAATAACCCGACTCCACAGTAGTCGTGTACACACTGATACCATGGATCCACTACCTGAAGAACAACAGTCACTGAACCACAATGAATCCAACAGAGCCTATAGAACCGATGAGGGATCACATCCCACCCCTCCTCCTAGGAGTTAAGGCTCATCCTCATATCATTCCTCCGCCGAAGATGTGCTAGCCGAGGCCATATTCGTACCCCTACTCCCACATATCACGTAGTATGGAAAAATGAAAATCCATACACTCATATTAGGATTTTGAGGAGGTTTGCACTACCTTTAAGGAAGGTATGATGGACATGGATTTGCTGGAAGCTAAAAGCATTTCCAATCGACCCTAAAAGACAAGGCTAAGATTCGCTAAACTCACCTGCGGCTCAGAACCATTAGAAAATCTGGCCACTGTTAAAGCACTCCCTCAAGAAGTTCTTCTCGCTGCTCTCATGGGCGACCAAGAATTTGAAAGACAAATTTACACCTTGCAGCCTGTGATGGTGAGAGGTTTTACCAAAGGTTGGGAGATTTGGTGGAGATCTCATCAGTCATGCCCACATCATGGGTTTGATACATGGATGTTGGTAAACCATTTCTATGATGGAATGTCCCCACCTATGAAACAATTGTTGGAAACCATGTGTGGGGGTAACTTTTTGAGTAAGCATCCCGATGAAGCTATGGATTTTATGAACTATGTAGCTGAAACCTCCAAAACTTGGGATGAACCTAGTCCTAGGGAAGCCGAAAGATTAAGGCCATTGAAACACCAAAGGGGAGACAAGTATGCATTCTAAGACACAGACAGAAAGCGGGAAATCGACCAAATTTAACCTTCAAAGATCGATGATCCGGAATGAAAAAAATCAGCATGAAATGCAAACAGTAAATGAGTTATCTTCATCCCAATTTTCTTACTTCAATTTTCAGTCAAATAATTATCCTGAGGAGCACTGTCAAGAGCATGCCCATGCCATAAGTCAAAATAAATCACCCATAGATGCTCCATATGGTAACACCAATAATCCTAACTGGAGAAATTGTCTGCTTGTCATGGAAATCCAAACCCCTTGCATATGCCCCTCCAGGAGCACAGCAGCAGTTTGGTTCCATTTCAATTCAACAACAACCTTTTCCACTTTCATCTCCTGTTGAACAGGCAATCCTGAACTTAAGTAAAGTGGTGTACGTCAGAGAAGAACAAGGTGCTGAATGTTCAAACTAATCAGAAAATTGAAGCAGTAGAAAGTTCACTAAACAGGAAACTGGACAATATGCATTCTGCAATTTCAAAACTATTTACCCAGCAGCTGCAGGATGTAGAAAAAGGGAAGGCTCCCCTCCAGTCACAGCAACATCAAAGAGGAGCGAATGAAACATGCTTGACCAATGATCCAAATTGTCGAACTCCATAGTTAAAGCACCGACTTTAGAAGTGGTAGAGAATTGGCTACCGATCCAGCCTAGTCCGCTTAGATCCAACAATCGGTCGATTATCCACAAGAAGAACAAGACTTCAATAGGGAAGAGAAGAAGATCGTTGTACCTCTTCCATTTCCACAAGCTCAAGAAAAGAAAAGTTCCAACTAAACAGAAATGTTAGAAGTTTTGAGCAAAAGTTAATATTCCTCTCCTTGACATGATCAAGCAACCCCACTTATGCAATTTAAAGGACTTATACGTAAAAGGGGTCTTAATGTGAACAACAGCTCTTCGATCGGAGCAAGGGAGTGCTTACTCATCGAATGCAAGACTTCAAGTAAATACAAAGACCTCGTGGATGTCCTACAATCTCTAAGCATTATCGAGGGCATTAGTGTGAGAAAGCCCTATTAGACTTTGGGAGCTAGTGTGAATCTTTACTCCATTCCATGTACAAGCAATCGCTCAGGAACCGAAACCCACTTCCATCACACTCCGTCATTAGCCGATGTGATCTCGTTAAAATAATCAAAAGGGACCATTGAGGATGTTCTAATACAAGTGACCGATTTTACTATCCATGGGACTTCACAGCTTCGATACAGAACTAGCTGCATTGGGACCAACCATGTGCCCATTATTTTGGGAGGCTATTTCGCCACTTCAATGCCATAATAAACTCGAAACGGTTATGTAACTACATTGGGAATATGACCTAGAACTCACACATTTTCATTCGAAAAGGCATATGCACTCGTGAGGAAGATGACCAGAAGAAGTCTGTGTAATAAATGCGATCCTCGAAGAACAAGCCAACGAGCAACAGAGCAAGATTTATTAACTCCAAGAATCATCAATGTCCGGCGCAACAAGAACTTCAAGGCATGAGTTTAAGGCAAGGGTATCGAGAAGAAACATAAATTTTACCTCTATTAACTCGGCGATGAACCAGTGGGGACCTCAACAATATAGAGCTCAAACCACTCCCAAATTGAATTAAAGTATGCATTGGAAGAAAATGAGCAAAGGCCTGGGCTTGTAATTTCTCACCGCTGACATCGCACAAGAGGGAAACTTGTTACACCTTCTCGAAAGGAACAAGTATCAGATGGAAAATTTGACTAAGGCATAACCATCAATCCGTAATTCATCACATCTATTTAGAAGAGGAGTCTAAAGTTATTAAAGTAAATTTCAACGGAGGGTCAACCCCACCCAGGAAGTAGTTCGTATCGAGTCTTAAAACTGTTCCAAGTCGTATCATTTATCCCATTTCGATACACACGGGTTAGCCCAACTCGTGTGTGGTGCCTAAGAAATCAACAATCGGGTGAAAATGAGAAGGGTGAAGAATTGTCTACCCGACTTACAACCATTGAGAGTGTGTATAGATTATAGAAGGCTCAATGAGGTGACACGAAAAGACCACTTTCCATTGCCGTTTCATCGATCGCCTCAAAGAGTTTCAGACACCCCTTCTATCGTTGATGTGGGTATTCAGGTACTCCAGATAGAAATTGCCCTGTAAGATCGTGAAAGACCAATTTCACTTGTCCATTCGCACGTATGCTTATAGGAGGATGCTCAGCTTTGTAACGCCCCAGCCACTTTTCGACATGTATGCTCGCGATGTTCAAGGACATGGTAGAGCGTATAATGGAGGTATACATGGATGATATCACAAGATATGGGGCGATTTTGAAGAATGCTTAACCACTTGGAAGCCATTTTGCGTAAAGAGGTGCATAGAGAAGAATTTGGTGCTTAACTCGGGGAGAAATGCCATTTGGCTGTAAACCAAGGAATCAGACATGGGGCACATTATTTCTAAAGAAAAGGGGAATAGCAAAGATCTGGCATTATTTCAAATTGCCACCCCTAACAAATGTAGAAAACAATTAGACACCTGGTCATGCAAAGTTTCTACCGACGGTTCATTAAAGACTTCAAGATTGCTAAACCCCGTACAAGCTCCTAGAGAAAGACGCCAAATTTGCTCGGGAGAGAATGCCGTGGATAGTTTTTCAAGAGCCGAATTCATTTGACTATCACCTGAGCAGATGAAAGCACCTAATCGCGCTACTCATGATGTGTGATGCAAGTGATCTTGCTATAGGAGCAAGACTCCTACAAAAGAGAAGACGGGAAACCCCATGTGGTGTATTATGCAAGCAAAACCCCGAATGAAGACGAGAATTATACCACTATTGCAGAAAGAATTGTCGCGTGTATATGCTCTTTAGATAAATTTCGAGCATACTTGTCGGGGCCGATATAGTCATTTTTACGTATCACTCGCTTTCAAATATCTCCTGCAACCAAACAAAATGCAAAAGCAAGACTCATCTCGCGGTTCATATCAGAGTTCAACTTGCAAATTAAAGATAAGAAAGGGTGGAAAATGTGGTGGCGCATCATCCGTCAAGGCCAACTATAGCCCATTTTACACTCACAAATTCACCTATTAATGATGAATTTCCCGAAGAATCCCTAATGCAACTGAGAAGCTCCCCCGGTATGCTCATCGCAATTTTCACTACAGAGAAATCCCACCGAGTGGAGCGACAGATAGGAAATATTTCTTGCTAAAATCCATTCTATTATCGAAGAGCCTTTCCTATTCAAATACCGTGGCACGAATCACGTTTAGTGGCCACCACCATCGCATGCTAAAGGCAATGTGTACGTGGAGGACCGAGGCAACCTCCAAAAGCGAAGGCACATCATCCTCCAACCGTCAAGTGAAGTTGAGGGGAACTATGAAGCCGATCATTGGTCTCGATGCTGGCAAGATTTGAGGCTATAGAGATCACCTCCGGCGCCACGAGAATAAGGCTAATCGCATTCCGGTACTGGGAGGGGCGAATCCCAAGTACGGTGGGATCGGGTCAAGCCTCGAGGATCTCGAGGCAATGACATGGGAAGAATTCTGTGAGCTCTTCAAGGGAAAATGTTTCCGTGCACTGCACTCCATGCAAAGCTAGGAGTCTCCTAGAAAGGAACAAGGAACAATGACGGGTGCTCGAATACATGGATAGTTCACTGACTTCAAGACGTGCTTTCATGGATAGATTACGTGGCTACCTAACATGGCCAAAGTGAGGAAATTTGAGGATGGTTTGAAATTATCCATCCAGGGTAAATCATGGGACCTCTACAAGACATGGACTCGATGTATGTGACAACCATGGCTATAGAAAGGAAGTGGATGACGCACAAAGCATCCGGATGCGGTGCTACATAAGAGGGAGGGTGAAGTCAATCCTCTTCCTCTAGCTCGGGAAAGAAACAAAGGACTTATGCTCTTTGAGGGTTTCAGAGACAGGGTCAAGGGCAAGATCAAATATCCAAGATTGGGAGAGACTTCAGGCTTTAGCCACGAGCAGATGTGTTTCTAGTGTCACCGCCTGTACACTTTATACGATTTCCTCGAGGCAAGCAGATCCCAAAGTTATGGACACCACAAGCCCCAAATATCGTGACTTGCACAGACACGATGGTTCTTCCCTACTCGCTGGGTCAAGTGAATGCAGACGTCTCCAAGGTAACGTACGCTAATTCACTATTTTGCATATGGGTCACACATGTGGCACGGGTCGAGGTCGCGACGTGGCCTGGCGTAAGAGACTCCCGTGGACCTAGGGCGTATGCCCACGCCATCACCTCGCACCGAGCTTGCGTATGAGTCGGTCATTCAAGGTACATTTCTACTCTTTCGCTTATGGGCAAGAGTGTTGTTTGATTCTAGTGCATCTCATTCATTCATTGTTGCATCATGTGTGAAAGATCGGGGCCTGCAGGTTGAAACCTGGAAAATCCATTGCATATGAGTTCCCTAGAACTAGGTGAGGGCTGGATCGGGATATGTCAAAATTGTGAGCTAGAGATCTTAGGGATTCTACTCACTATGGACCCGAGGTCACGGGATTACGTCGAGTTTGATGTCATCTGATGGACTTTATCGGGACAGACATCGGGTCATCATTGATCGTGATCGCATTGTTACGCTTCGTGGGGATAAGTATGATGCCTTACCCCGAAATGCGCTGTGCCCACTCCCAAGTGGCACGTAGTTGATAGGTAATGCGCCTTACCCTAAAGACAAAGGAGACGGATTCGATCTACCTCGTGATTTGTGAGTACGAGGATGTCTTTTTGATTAACTACCGGATTACCTCTCAGACAGGATGTAGATTTTGTTGGCTGAGTTACACTTGCTACATCGTTTATTTTTACGACTTCCCCGCATGTAATGACGCTTGTCGAAAGCTACAGGAGCTCAAGGTCCAATCATAGAATTATTAGACAAAGGTTTCATTGTAATCGAGCACTTCACCTCAGCGCGCTCCAATTCTATTTGCCAATAGCAGGGGACAAGACTCTTTCTGCGTATAGATTATCACAGCTGAATAGGGCTACTATTAAGAATAGGTACCCTCACGCAGACATGATTGTTTCATCGCTGAGAAGGGCACAGTCTGCCCAAGATAGATCTCGCACCGACTCACCATCGCTGAGAGTTGGGGGAGGCAGATATCCCTAAGATGACGCTTAGAACTGAGCATGGGCATTACGAGTTCAATAGTGATGTTGTCTGATCGACGAATGCCCCGGGGCCAGATTCATGGATCCTATGCATAGAGTGTTCCACTCCTCTACATAGGATCGGACATTCATCAGGTTTTCGTGATGACATCTCGATCTTACCCAGTCTGAGGATAGATCACGCGGCCACTGAGGGTCGCCTTCTGCACTACAGGGACATTAGTTGTAAGGAGAAACGGTATGTGAGTTTTGGCTATTTATAGATTCGTGGCACATGGTATTGGCTTCAAAGGACGACCCGCAGAAGGTCAGAGGCGCTATGAGTCGAGGACCTAAGCCGGCCTTCAAAATACGTAGTTTCTTAGTATTGGCTGGGTATTACCAAAGGCTTATCAGGACTTCGGCCATTCGCACCTACGACTTGTAGTTAACTCTGAGGGAGTGTCAAGTTTGAAATGAAATGACTTGTGTGATACAAGTATCCAGAATTAAAGAGAGGCCATCTTCCTCTTATTCGATGGTCCCGTAGAGGGACAAAGGCATAGTGTATTATGATGCCTCCAAAGATGACCGATGTTTGATGCAAATCGGAGGGTGGTGGCTTATGCCTTCAGCTGAAGAACCACGAGCAGAGTTAATTCACACATGACATGGAGTTAGCAACCATTGGTCTTTGCCTAGTGTTTGGCGCCAATGATTTATACTGAGAAATTGAGGTGTTTTCGCACTACACAAGAGTCCAAGCACATTTTAATAATAAATGACCAACATGAGGCACCGCAGGTAGATGGAGTATCCGGAGGATTATGACTTCACTTTTGCACACCATCCCAAGAAGGCAAACGTGGTGGCTAATGCACCCAGCCTAAGTCTGGGAGTGTCATTAGTATGAACTTCTCAGGAATGGCAGATGCTCAGACCATAGATAGTCTGACCGTAGTAAAGTGACTGTGCCCAAGGTACGCTGGGAGTTTAGGTGTATTACTTAACTTCCTACTTGTGATGATCTGTTATGCGACGTGATGTGAGATATCATTCATCGTGGATCTGCACGACAGTACAAAGGACAAAGGCCGACCATGCATTCAAGTAGTCTTCTAGATAGGGACTCGGTCAGGTTCCCCGCCATGATCAGATATGACCTGTGGAGTTCCATTGCTCATTTTACCTGCACCAAGGATACCAAGATGTATCATGATCTACAACAAGAGCAATTGAGTGGGCAGAAGAAACATGTAGAGACTTCATTCGACGATGTCTCACGGTCGCCAGCGCGAGCACTGTGAGATCACAGGATTTAACCAAACCATTTGAGGTGGCGAAAGGAAGTGGGAGCACATCACGATGGATTTTGTGACCTACTCTGCCACTCATATCGTGAGTTGACAGACGCTAGGGGTGATAGGAACCTACCACTGGGCCTAATACACACACATTTTAGCTATGGGATAACCTTCACAATCAGTAACTCAGAGGGTCAGATGCATAATGAGATAATCCGCATATGGGTGCCATTATCCAGGCATCTAATTAAGATCCCAGTTTACTACCATTTTAGAGTTTCAACTGCCTCGGGGACACAGCTTGATGATGAGCACAAATTTTTCATCCCAGACCTGACTAAGAAATGAGAAGACCATCTAGACATTAGAGGACATGCTACGGGCATGTGTCTTGGATCTTAAGGGTAGCTGGGAAGAACATTTACCCTTGGTGGAATTCGCCTACAATAATAGTTATCAAGCGAGCATACAGATGACACCCTATGAGGCATTATATGGGAGGCCATGTCGATCTCTAGTTTGTTGGACAGAGGTGGGAGAGAAAACCACCACGGGTCCAGAGTTGATTAAAGACACCTCTGAGAAGGTGGAATTGATATGGAAGCATCTTCTCATGGCTCAGAGCAAACAAAAGAGTTACACCGACAGAAGGCGGCGACCTTTAGAGTTTGAGGTGGGTGATCATGTCTTCTTGAAGGTGATGCCTAAGAGAGGAGTGGTCAGGTTCGACAAGCGGGGAAAGCTATCGCCGAGGTATATTGGGCCCTTCTAGGTACTCTAGATGGTGGGTACGGTTGCATACCGGTTGGCCTTACCGCCAAGCTTATCGAGTGTACATGTTGTATTCCATGTCTCCATGCTCAGGAAGTACACCCTAGATCCAACTCATGTGATGGATTAGGGAGAGCTTGTAGTTGATGCAGATGGAACCTTCGAGGAGGGACTTGTGCGTATCGTGGATAGTCGGGACTGCTTCAAGGGCAAGACCAGGCTAGTGAAGGTGTTGGCAAAGACCGTGGAATAAAGGAGGCAACATGGGAACGCGAAGACACCATACATGCCAACCATCCCTTCTTGTTCAAGGAAGAAGGTATGTTTTAGTCATTGATATTAAATGATTGTTGCATGTGCATGAGATTGTGTGTGCTGTGTGTGGGAATTTCAGGACGAAATTCTTTTAAGGGGGAGAGAATGTAAAACCCGAGAAAAATCTAATTTTTTTTAAAAATGGCAAAATAATAAATTACCATAATAGTACATGTCGAAAACCTGAAAATTTTTTAGATCTCGGATGACGAAACGGAACTCACCGTTGGATTTGTCTTGCCAAATCTAGTCACCCATGCGAATTTCGTCGAATTCTAAGAAATTCGGATTCTCACGTTTTTCGGGGTGATGGGTGTCGAGTGACTTCCAGAGACAAGATTGCTTACGAAAATCTCGAAAGTTAGAAAATGACTTGGGTTAAATTCATAGGATATAATTTGAACTTGAACTGAGGCGGAATGAGTAGCTTCGCGCCATAATCGACCCAAGCAAGGGTAGACGTTGATGCACCAAAGACATACGCAAATTCATGACACTATTACCAGCTGACTATTGTCTAATCCTCAAAGAACGGGGCGCCAAAAACTTGTTGATGGACCAAAAGACATATGCAAATTTATGACACTATTACCAAAGGACTATCGTCTAATCCCTAACAACGGCGCCAAAAACTTGTTCACTGTCATCATCCAATTAATGTAAGTGTGAGTGATAGATCAAAACATCGACTCAAATTTCATGGCATTATTACCATAGGAGTACTATTATCTAATCCCCAACAATAATGCCATGAAACTTGTTTGTTATATTTCCTTGCAAGTATACTGATGTAAAATGTTCTTTTCAAGAATGGGATACATTTCTTTTAATATCGATCCATGACTTCGCAAGTGCACACAGGTCGAATAAGTAATAAAGTGGATTTTAGGATAATTGGAATCACTGAAACCTTAAAATAATGAAAACTAAAAAGAATTGAATTAATAACAAAATGAATTTAATCGAAATGATAAAATTACAAATTGGGATCGGACAAGCTTATCTTTAAAGGGAGCATTGAAAATACAAATTTATTATGAAACATCAATTCCCCTTTCGCAGATTGTGACCGTATGTTTGCTTAATGAACCACATATTTAAAACTAGTCCAAGGAATATGATAGTGCAAAATTTCGCCCAAACCCCACCGTTCATTATCTAATCTTCACCCAAGCCTCCAACACTATGCCAGACAACCACTTAACCCGGGCCGCCCCGTCCCAGGCAGCCTTCTCAACACTCACAACCCACAACATGGACTATAAACCTTAGCTCCTTAGATTTAGTCAT
Source organism: Tetrastigma voinierianum (assembly GCA_016808115.1). Lineage (NCBI taxonomy): Eukaryota > Viridiplantae > Streptophyta > Magnoliopsida > Vitales > Vitaceae > Tetrastigma > Tetrastigma voinierianum. Next base: position 121,399 of record JAEQBH010002290.1, on the reverse strand, counting down.
TGCATAGGTTTACACTATAATGCTCTCTTTCCTCAAAATTAGAATAGCTCATCCTTTCCCTTGATTAGATCCTTGCTAACATGGGATTAAATTCACACCCGAATCGAGGTGAACTCTCTCGCATGTTTAAATTGGATAAATCGCTCAACCTTAATTCTCGTCTAAGTGAAAGGAGGATTTATCGATGACCACACAGAGCACATCTTCAATATCAGGTTAGCATAAATTCCTTCGAAATTGTTCATTACCTCAGAATGCCTCTCTCAGGTCACCGAGGAGGGCCTCCCGAAATCAAAGCTTGAGACAATCCCGTTATGGGTATGAGACACTGATATTGGGATCAATTACAGAAAATACACAAGACCAGCAAGTAGATTTACAAACTAAAGTTCAGCATCTTCTGATAAATTTTTGGTAAAAGACAAATTTAACAATAGAGTATAATAAACGGAAGTCGGGTTCTAAATCACCGAATTACACCAAACAATGGCTTGCTGATCAAGTAAACCACTGTAAAATGGAAATCTTTCGCAGTTGACAGCCTAGTCAACTGGGACCCCTAAATCAAGTATCGCAGAATGAGTCAGACTTACTTTCATTAAAAGAGGTTTTCTCTTCTTCATCGCTGAATGATCCGGGGCTTGCTTTCCTTTCTTTAAAAGAGGACCCCCTGAAAAATGATTTGTCGTCCTATTTCACGTCATCTAGTTGTTTCCTTTCTTTAAGATGATGATGGTTCATCGCTTCATGAATGATCATCATCCAGCATCTATAAAGATCTACAACATATTTGTTTGAAATGGGACTGCTTAGTTAGTTACACACCCTAAAAAGAAAGAGAATGCTAAAACAGCATGTCTACTAATTCATATCATTCACAATTTTCTTCCCAAATCCTTACATGTTATACAGCGAAAAGGCAACAACATTTCAACCATGTGCTCTCTCGTATTCGGCTTCGAAAACAAAATTAAATCAAATAGTTTAACAGCCAAAAATAAGGGGTACAACCTGACTAGATCGATCCGATTGATGATCACCAAGCTCTGCACTATTATATTAAATTTGTCGAATCCAACCCAACCCGAAGATCAACCAACAAGGCCAAACCAAACCTGATATTTTGAAATCGTGCTAGGCAATGTTAATGGATAAGTGTTCAGTTATCGATTGATCATTGGCAATACAGATTTCTTAACGCCCGCCGTTAGAGATGATGAAGAATCCGCCGACTTCCGCAATGATGAACAATTTAACCCATTCCTAATGGATTATGGACAACAATCTGAAATTGAAGGTACCCCAAAGAGCACACTCGTTGAAAGCATGATATTCATATTAAACCCAAATCCTACAAGCTCGAAGCAGGAGAGTTGGTCATTTAACATGGTATCAAAGCTCGGGTTTGGCAGAGGTCCTGGTTCGAATCCTCTCCTTGCAATTTAATCCCCATGTTTATTTGAAAGTCCATAATGGACTCTCGTCTCCACATGCACTGCATTTGTGGCCGTACGCACGTGAGGGAGGGTGTTGAAGCACTGATATTCAGATGAAAAACCCAAATCCTACAAGCTGAGTTTTTAGAGAGCCGGGGTCATTTTAACAAATTCTGATGCGGGTGATCCTCCATGACAAACCTCCATGACAGCCAGAGATATCGAGAGAAATAGCTCGTAAACCCTTCAGAATCATTGCCCGAGTGAAGTAGAGGATCTAAATCACTTATTCAGGTATTGCGCCAAGGTAGGATCCCTATGGCCTCGGGCCGTGGGAGTCACGCACGTTTATCTTTTGCGGGACAGGTTTGCATGGAATATGAGTGATTGGAGCTTGGAAGGACCAATTTGCTATGTGCCTATTGTGGATTTGGAAATGGCGAAATGACTATATTTTCAAAAAAAATAAGATGCCTAAATGTCGAGTAAAGTGTTGGTGGTGAAGAATTAAAGTTAACTCTCGTGTTCTCAAACTGTCATCATGCAAGGCGTGAAGAGGAACCCAAACTACCAAGTGGGTCAGCTGGATTCCTCCACAACAAGGTCAGTAACTCAATACGTATGGTGCCTTAAAGGGAAAGAAAACCTTGCCGGAGGAGGCTTACATACATATGGACCGCCATGGAAATTGACTGCGTTCTATCGACTAGGTACGTGTTCTAAGTTAGAGCGTAAGTTTGGGCACTAATACATAGTTTACAGTAGCATGTGGGACAAGGGCATCGCAGATACTCATACTAGAAACAAAATCCTCTTCTAGCTTATAAAGAGATCACATCAATGAAAGTATTGAAAGTGGTCGGAAATGTATTAATCCTGATCAAGGAATGCCGCAAGCCTCAAACATAATCGATGAAGGAAGGAAGCATGTATCAAGGCTAGACGCAAATGCTTCGCAGATTTCATGGAAAACCTCGTGACAAATCTCCATAATAAGAGAGCTTTATATGTGGGCCGTGACCCACCGAGGAATCACCAATTGCTACGTATGACGTGAGGGGTGTCCCCATGCCTAGAGAGTCAAGCCGAGTACCCGGTCAAGGGGGCCTCCATCGGGAACAAAAATAATAATAATCAACCTATATTCAATAAACAAAAAATTATTATTGATCATGTTGAGTATCATAGGAATATTTCATAGAATATCCTATGTTTGACTTTTTCCTTTCTTGTATATTTTTTTTTTATGAATAAACATCAGAATATGTTAAAACCACCAAAAAGAATCCCGAGTACAAAAGGGCCCTCAATGGGGAAGTAAGGAAAGAAAACAACTAACCACCCACATACAAGACACCAAAAAGCTCATTCACAACCCATCCAAAACCAAAAATCAATCAATGACCTTGGTCTCTCCACACAATGCATATTAACCCAAGACTAGAGGTTACTAAGAAAAGTAGACTTCATTATATTGATTGAAATATCCACACCCTCAAACACCAATCTATTTCTTTTATATTATTTTCTTTCCTTTTGTACTTCATACTGTTTCTTTTAGTATCTTCCTTTTGTATATAAATATGTAGGGTCTATACTATATTATTCATTCACTCAATAAAAAGGTAACCTTTTCTTCTATCCTTTCACATGGTATTAGAGCCAATGAAGATTAGGGTTAGGGTTTAGTCGTGCAATCAACTCTTGCAACCCATCTAGTGGTCAAATCTCACTCCAATCACATCAACCCCATCGCAAACCATCCTATTGTTTCTTGCTTCTGCATCTTCCAGACTCTGCTTTGATGATCTTTTTTCAGCTTTATTGAGCTAGATTCCTAAATTCGAAGCTAAAACCTATGAAAACAAACAATACTTGCCACAAAAACATTAGTAAAGCAATGCAGCCATGATATGTTATCATGTGGTCAGTTTGACATTACGCAAAGAGCTCAAAACCCTGAGTTTTAAATATGTAAAATATACCTGTCAGTATATGTGTATTATATTTGTGTGTTATTGCTTGATATTTGAATAACATGCAAATTGTTGCTTGGTGTCATGAGGTTTAAATGGAACATGGGATTTCTGCCCAAAGAAGTGGAACCGAGGTTGACGAGGTGGGTCAGTCTCTCTGTTGGGACCGTTAAAACAGCCTCTGCCGCATATTGGACCAAAAATGTCCATGTGAATTTGCTTGAATCGATGGCATGGATTGTAAAATGATATGTCGATGCATGTAATTTAAATGTGTTAACATGAGGTTTGAATTATATGAAATATAATTGTGTGTGAGCCATTGAATTAGATATAAGGAATTGGCATATAATGCATTTCATATGCATGGCAAATAAATCTGAGGGTCGGGCTCCAACGATAATTCTTTTTGTAAAATTATTAAAAATAATAATTTATCGTGGTGTTGTTCAAGAATTGTGTTGGAAAAATTGTCCAACAATTCACGTCGGAGGGGCCTATGAATTGTTTCGGAGAGTTGCCCAACAAATTCACCTCAGAGGATTATCCAACGTATTTATATCGGAGGGTTGCTCACAATTAAAACAAATATTTTTGTTTGGAAATGATTTTCTTACAAGATGGCTTAGGCATGTGTGAGGGAGTTGGTGAGGACTCTAGACATGTGGATTGGGGCATGTAGATATTCAAGTAGGATCATGTATTTGCTTGAATGTGCTTGGTTGCCATTACATGTGCACTTAAGTGGGGAGTAACCCATGTAAGATAATTTCACTACTGGGCTTTACTCACCCTGTCGAGGGAAAATTATTTCAGGTACAGGGAGTGTTCGGGAAGACGAAGCTTACTAGAGGCCGCTTTTAAGAAAAAAGCCGAATTGTGGCTTTGATATATATTTTGTAAACATGTATTAAAAATTTTAATTTTAATATGTTTATATTAAGAGTGATGTAACGACTCTTGAAACTATTGTAATATAGTTGGATATATTTTGGTGAGTATGATGTATAGGCCAATGTGGTCATTTTTACTCATATATGGGTTTCACGATATGAGACACACGGGTTTTCGCAGGTTGACGGTGATCAACGGGACCCCTGGGAAATGGGGTGTCATAATATTATTTATAAAAAAATTATTTTTTTAGGTAAAATTTGAGAAAATTAATTTTTAAATAGATAATTATCTTGTCTAACTAAAAAATTATTTTAAAAAATCAATATTTTAATTTTTATCTAATTTTTAAATAAAAAAATACGCATAATGATTAAATTGGAAGGATAGATAAATGATAAATAATAAGGGTTACGACAACCATTCGTAAAGGACTTATTTTTCTTTTTTTTTTAATAGCGCGAGAGATCAATTTTAAACATTTAAAGTGTAAGGAGTAAATATCAAAAAGTGTGAAAAGTGCAAGGAATAAATGTCAAATTCATTATTCAATTTTCTAACATAATTGAAAACGAGTTTGTCTTTTGAGATTTCTAAAGGGTTATTTTATTAAAATAAATTAAATGATCCCCGTTTACAAAAACAAATCTTTTCATTTTTCTTTCACCCAACAAAATATCTATTTTTTATAAACATTTTCAATTTTTTTTCAGAAAAAAAAATAATATTTTCTTCTAAAAATACCATTCTAATAATAATAGTGTGAAAAAAAAAAAAGGTGACTTTATTGTAACTTTTTTTTTTTTTTTTGAAAAGGACATTACTGTAACTTTCAACTTGATTAATGATAATTTATAGAAAATGTGAGATCATAGCACATAAGTGATTTAACCTAAAATAAATGGTAGCAAACTGGCCACATTTTCTATTTTATCCGTTTGAAAATTTTATTCTTATTTTTTTTAAATATTTTATTAATTAGGTCAGTAAATTGCATTTGAGTCTATAATTTAAATACACAAGTCCTGCTAGTTAGATTTAAGTCTGGATAAGTATGACTAATTTGCATGATTAACCAGGCCTCTTGGTAGATCATCTTCAAAGCAAAAAAACTGGGAGGAATATTATATACAATTATTAGTTAAATGTAAAAACAATGACAACTTTGTTCATACAATTCTGATCAACCATGGTTATATATAATCTTGAAATTGTTCAGGATTAACAAATGGATTTTGATTTGGTTTTTAAAATTGGGTTTATCCATTTATTTTTTAAATATTGGAGGAAATTAAAGATTTAAAAATAACCCCAACTTAATCATTTTTTTGATATCACTGAACTTGATGTTATCATGAGTGAATCAATAGGGTATAGTTGCATATTGTTCAAAGTTGGTTTTAATAGTTTGTTCAGTTGTTAGGTTATAAAGTAGTATGGGCACAGAGTCAATAAAGTCGATCACAATGACTTGCAAACCATGGTATCATGCCAATGGTACAATCTCCAGCCTAGCAAATCTTTCATGCACAAAGATCGATTCATCGATATCGTCACTTCAATAATAACTACTTTCATGCCAAAATCTCAGAAAGCATTCTGTCAAGCTCTGAATCATTCCGTTCAAACTTTGAATCACTCTGTCTTATGGCAAACCCAAATGGAGAATGTCATCTTTCTCCTATGCATTTGAAGACCATATTGAAGGTGAGAGCCACATTCAACTCAAATGTACCAGGATGATAAAGCAGAAAGAAAGCTGCAAGTCATGAGAAATAAGTGAATGCTTGTAGAACAAAATTTAAAAGTGAGGAAAGAGTGAAGTACTACTGGAGAGAACTCAAATATTCTTGAGTTACTTGTCTTTTAAATTCTAAATACCCCCTCTTTTTTCACTTTTAAATTCTGCAATTTTAAGCAAATTAAAATTTTTTAGGCTATGTTTGGTTGCCGAAATTTTTGAGGAAAATGCAAATAAAAGAAAATAGGGATAAAAAGGAAAAGGAGAAGAAAATAAAGAATAGATTTAAAAAAATAATTGTTTTTATTATGTATAAGTTTTTTTAAATCAGACATAATTTGCCTTAATATTTTTTTAATACCCTCTCAAAAAGCCAAACATAAGCTAAAAGACCATCAACTGAGGAAAAGAGTATGAACCAAGCAGAAGCAGAATGAGCTGTACTTACTTTCCTTCTTTAAGATGTCGGTTCATCAATTCATTAATAGATCACCCAGCATTCATGGAAGAGCCAGCAATATATTTGTTGGAAGTTGGAACTCACCCATTTGAAGACAGCATCTTTTAGGCAGTTCGGAAATGGGACTGCTTAGTTAGTTACACACCCTAAAAAAGAATGAGAACGTTAAACAGGAATGTCTACGTCAATTCATATCATTCACAATTTTCTTTCCTAAATCCTTACATATTATACAGGAAAAGGCAACGACATTTCAACCATGCTCTCTATATTTTCTGGTTTCTGGAACATAAAATTAAATCAAATAGTTTAATTGGCTGCAAATAGTACAACTCGATTAGATTGATTTGATTGATGGTCAGCTCAAGCTCAGACCATATATATTAAATTTATTTTGTTGGAACCTAACCCAACTCTGGAAGATCAAACTGAACAGGCAAACCAACCCGATATTTTGAAATCAGGCTAGTACAGGTTAATAGTTATGTTCAGGTTGGTCAGATTGATTGTCAAGTAATATATATATATATATATATATATATATATATATATATTTAACGCTCCAGTTCTGGTTAGAGACAATGAAGAATCCAGCGACGGCAATGATGAACAACAATCCAATTCATTCCGTCAATGGATTATGGACAACAATCTGGAAATTGAAAGTACCCCAAAGAGCAATAATTTGATGTAGTGATCCTCCAAGACAAACCTGTTGACAGACAAGGAGAGATATCGAGATAAATAGCCTGAAACCCTTTGTAACTGCTTCCGAGGAAGTAGAGGATCTAAATCACTTATTCAGGTATTGCACCAAGGTAGGATCCCTATGGCCTCAGATTATGGAGAATCAGTCGTGGAGTCATGCACAAGGTTTATCTTTTAGGGACAGGTTTGCATGGAATATGAGAACAAAACACTTTTATATCATTCAACACAAACAGGCTTGCTTTCCCATAGCACTAGTCTTTGTCCTTGTTTTTCACCCTATTATCATTTAACCCTTTTCTTATACAGTTTATTAAAATCCTCTGAGCATCAACCTTCTTTCCTGGTTTTGCAAGGGCAAAACTGATATTGACAAGGGTATTTTCACATGATATAAACCCTTTCTCATTCATCTCTTCAACAATCTTTTTTTGCTTCAGCCTGGCGACTGCCTTAAATTACTTGCTCAGCCCTGGCTGCTTAGATAGTCTGTACAAACCACAGATGAGAATGTCCTAAGTCGAAGAATTATTTGGTATCCCTCTCACTTGCATCTCTCGCATGAGTTCTCAGCCTCACTCATCTTCTTCCCCTTGGAAAAACAACTGATAAGCACATTATAAGGTTGCTTAGGCATTCTTCAAATGGCTGCTTAGGCATTATGATGCAGGAGCATCTGTAAACACACCAAACATTGGGAATTCAGCCCTAATTATTGAAGAATTGGATTGGGGAGGTCAAGACGCATTGAATACATGTGAAAATCCCCTTTGGACCTCATTTGGGCCTTGAAGGCAAAAACGTATCGACTGACAAACCCCCGACGTGGAGCTGCCATATTTATTTTAGAAAGTTTGCTTTATTTATTTTAGAAAGTTTCATGCTATTTATCTTAGAAAGTTTGCTTTTTTTATTTTAGAAAGTTTGCTTTATTTACTTAGGAAGATTTGCTTATTTATTTAGAAGTTTTCTTTTAGAGTTGTTTTTGTAATTTAGAAGTTTCTTTTCCTAGTTAAAGTAGAAGTAGTTTTTGTACTTAGAAAGTTTCTTTTCCTCAGTTAAAGTAGAAGTTGTTTTGATTTAGGAAAGCATGGGCCATATATACCCCTAATGTAGTCTTTTGAAAATCGCTCAAGTTTAATAATATTTTCGCATTTCTTTTAAGAGTTCTCTTGTTCTCTTTATCTCTTGTGGATTCCCTTGGGGACGTGTTTGCGGGCTTTCATACCTAGGTGGGATTCCTTGGTGGCGGTCTTTGTCCAAATTTTTAATAATCAACCCGTCCATAGTTGATTGTGGCGCCTTTCACTCCATCATCTATCTTGTGTGGATCTTTTCAGAACCCAATAAGTAACTATTTGTGCAACTCTACTCTCCTCACCATCTCATATTTCTTTCTCTAAAATTTCCATAACCAAATTTTCAACCTCAACCTAAAACTTTCCAAATCTTGTTCCATACTACTAAAACCTTCCTAAATACCCATTTTCCCCTTATATACCATAAATTCACCTTTCTTAACTTAGAAAATCGCCAAAATTCGTCCATAACCTATTTTTGCCTCAAGAAATTACCCCAAACCCATATTTTGGACTTACCTAAACTTCTCTCGATCATCCATCACGGTCCCAACCTTGCATCAAAGTGGTATCGTAGCTCATGGATTGATGGCCGATCATAAACTAAACGGTGTGTTTTGATGCTGTGAGACAAGATCTCTAGATACGGGCTTGAGTCGTCTCACTAGCCAAGGAGGAAAAATATGATTTTTATGAAGAGCTGGTAAAACTTAGTCAACTTGAACGTTTCTTAGGGCACAAGAAAGCTAAAGGTATGTATGTAATGGTGACTATGATTATCGGGAGGTATGATTGCTACTACCGTAATGAAGATTACTATAAGAGGCATGGTAACTATGATGAAGGTTTAGATTCAATCCAAAATTTAACATTCCAGAATTCGATGGAAGGATGGATCCTGATGAATTTTTGGATTGGCTTAATATGGTGGAGCATGTCTTTGAGTATTATGATTCCCCTGAACGTGAAAAAGTGAAGTTGGTGGCTACAAAGATGTGCAAGAATGCTTCTATTTGGTGGAAAACATGAAGAGACAACGTGAAAGAGATGGTAAAAAGAAGATTCAAACTTGGGGAAAGATGAAGAAAGAACTAAAAAGGAAGTACCTTCCCTTAACTATCGCAAGACATCTACCTCAAAAATCTGTAACTTTAAGCAACGAGGTTTGAGTGTGGAGGAGAGTCTCGGCTAAGTTTGTAAACTTGATTATCAAAGGAGACTTGCAAGGGCCGAGGAAATATGCATAGCCCACTCACTACATTGCTGGTTTGAGATCTAGTATTGCTAGAGTTATTTTTTGCAACCATATAATAAGTTCCTCAAGATGTGACATGAAACTTGCTTTGAAGGTTGGGACTAAAAAAAAAGTATGGAAACTCTACTACAACTAAGAGTGTGGCTAATGAAGGGTTTGTTGAGGGTTCTAATTCTTGGAATCCTAGTGGTAGGAAAACTACCCACACTCAAGTAAAGAGTGAAGCACTACAAGAATTGGCTTCTAAGTCAAAGACGTGTTTTAAGTGCCAAGGGTTGGGGCATATTGATTCTGAATGTCCTAACCAAAAAGCGATTGCCTTAATTGAGGAAGATGAAGCCAAGGAAGAAGATGTTGAACAAGTGATCGAATCTAACCATGTCCAAGAAGACAATGAGAACAAATCACTACTGTCAAAATATAAGTTGGATGTTGGTTAGCTAGCCGAATCTAACCATATCCAAGAAGATGAGAGAAGAGTTCGACATCACAAATTTTGATTTAGAAATAAAGATGCTTCGTATGCGATCTACTTTGGTTGTTGAAGAAGCCGAAAGTGAAAAGGAATTCTCACGAGAAGCAAAATCGATTATAGAATTTGTTGATGTAATGCCTGAAGAAATACCACACGGAAAGCCCACCCATGAGGGTATTCAACATCAAATAGGACCTCATACCAGTTTGGTTTTTTTCCTAATAAGTCAGCTCTATGAAGAGCCCCAAGGAGCATGAAGAGTTTAAACACAAGTTGATAATTTTCTTGACAAAGTGGCTTGTTCTAAGAGAGTGAAACTTCCTATGTATTCCCACTATGTTTAAGGTACGAAAGATGGATCTTGAGTATTTGTTTTGATTGCCAAGCTTTCAACAACATTTTTATTCATGAGGAAGCAAGATTCAACAAAGGGCAAAGAGTGGAACAATATGAAAGACAAGCATATGAAGTTGCTATCATGATCAGACATCCAGATATGATGGATTCGATTACACATGATAAAAGAGAGGTGTTCCTACTTATCCAAAAAAAAAAAAAAAAAAGAGGTGTTCCCAAGTTTCTACAGTACAGAATAGATGGTCTTTCCAAGATTATTAGTTAAGATCATAAAGAATGCTTACAAGGTTAAATTGTCCGGTGACTCCAACATTCTTACTTGCTATCCGTTTTCAAGGATTTGAGGCCTTATCATGGTGAAGACTTAAGGACAAGTCTTTTTCCCAACTATAGGGGTTTGATGTGAGCACCGTGAAACACACCAAAACATTGGGAATTCAGCCCTAATTATTGAAGAATTGATTAGGGAGGTCAAGACGCATCAATACACATAAAAACTCCTTTTGACCTCATTTGGGCCTTGAAGGCAAAAACGTGGTCAGACTTGGACAACCCCCGATGGAGCCGCTATATTTATTTTAGAGTTTTCTTTTATTTATTTTAGAAAGTTTGCTTTATTTATCTTAGAAAGTTTGCTTATTTATTTTAGAAAGTTTGCTTTATTTATTTTAGAAAGTTTTTTAGAGTTGCTTTTGTAATTTAGAAGTTTCTTTCCTAGTTAAAGTAGAAATTGTTTGTACTTTAGAAAGTTTCCTTTTCCTAGTTAAAGTAGAAGTTGCTTTTTTGATTTAGAAAGTATGGGCTATACTCCCTAACGTACTTTTGAAAATCACCAAGTTTAATAATATTTTCGCATTTCTTTAAGAGTTCTCGTTTTCTTATCTCAAGGATTCCTTTATCGAGCCGCGCTCATACCTAGGTGGATTCCTTGAGAAGAAAGGCCTTTGACCGGCTTATCAATCAACCCGGCCCATACCGATCGCTGGCGCCTCACCTATCATCTATCTTGTGTGCATCTTTTCGCAACTCCAACAAGAATCATCTTTGTGCAAACTCTACTCTCCTCACCATCTCATATTTTCTGAAAATTTCCATAATCAAATTTCAACCTCAACCCAAAACTTTCCAAATCTTGTTCCATTACTACTAAAACCTTCCTAAATCTTTTCCCTTATATACCATAAATTCACCTTTCTAACTTAGAAAATCTCCAAAATTCGTCCATAACCTATTTCTACCAAGAAAACTACCCCAAACCCATATTTTGACTTCATCTTAAACTTCTGATCAATCCATCACTAGCCCCAACTCTTGCATCACATTATCTCAGATAAGGGCATTATAAGTAATAATATATGGTGAAATGCCTTTTCCCATCATATCTTTGAACGCTAAAGTAGCTCTCTTGACCATTCCTAACCTACACAAGGTACTAATAAGAGTGTTATAAGTTGACAGATTGAGTTCAAGCCCCATCCCTGCAAGTCGATTATGAATATGCAAAATCACATCAGCGCTCCCTACTCTTTGAGGATGCATCAAGGACAGCTTTGTGAGTAGTTGGAGTAGGGTGAAACCCGAAAACCAACATATCATTCAACACATCCATTGTTTTCTCAATCTCGCCAGCTGCACAAAGCCTTTGCACCAGAATGTTACGAGTGATTAAACTGCAACAACCCATAGTCCTCATCTCATTTAACAGCTTTAAAGCATTCTCCAAGTTTCCTCTTACAGTATGCATTGATCACATGGTGTTGAACGTAGCAGAGTCTGGAACCAAACCCAACTCTCTCATTCCAGTATAAAATGATTCTGATTCATATTTTCCACGCTTAAACAGACCATTTATTAATACATTATATGCAACAATATCAAAACCAGAACTCTTCTGTGTCATTTCTTGGGCCATGTCAAAAGCATCCAACTCCTTTCCCACTTTGAAGAATCCATCCATCATAGAAGTGTAGTTAACACGATCAGATACCAAGCCCCTTGACACCATAGCCTTTAGTAACTCGTTAGCTTCCTCCATCCTTCCACTTCTTAAAGTTATTGACAAAAGAACACCACAAAATTGTTCTCCTCCAATCCTTACTGACTTCATTTCCTTAAACAGATCAAGGGGGTACCCTTGTTGACCCGCTTTGAAATATCCATCTACACGTACCATAAACAAAAAACATTTATGAGATATTGCACCATCTTTTCATGACATTCATACCCCATCAAGTAGTCCTTCTTGGTGCACCCAGTCAACAATAGAAGTATACAACGACATTCGAGAAACACATTTCTCCTCCATTTCTTGCAACATTAACTCCCCCTTATTCACATCACCCAACTTGCAAAGCCCGCCAATCAACGCAGAATATGTAATACAATTCGGAACTAGACTCTCCTCCAACAGCACCTGAAACATATTCTCAGCATCATTGGGCATCCCAGCCTTAAAAAGTCCATCCATCAATGCAGTATACACAACCACATCAAACCCAACTCCTCGAACAACCATTTGACCTTGAAATGCAAACGCTTCCCCCGCATTCCCATCCTTAAAGAGGGAATCTATGAGAGTTGCATATGAAAAATGATTCGGGACCACACCCACCTCTTCCATCTCCCTGAAAACCGATTTCACCTCCTCGACCCTCCCACTCTTGCAAAGCCCATTCATAATACATGTATAAGTAACCACATCAGGCACCAAACCTTTCACAGTCGTTTCATCATACATATGTAGTGTAAGTAATAACGTTAGGTTCCAAATTCACCAAAAATAAATTTGATTTAACTTGGAAGTTGGACTTGGATCTTCGTCATACTTGGGCCTTTTGGGGTTGGATTGAGCCCACAATACATGGGCTTCAATTCCTACTTTTGGACTAGTTACTTGGGAAAATAAACTCTGAAGTCTGAGTATTTGGAAGAAGTTTTCAACTTATTTCTCAATGTTTTGAATATTTTAAAAATAATATTTTTTCAAACAACCACAAACAAAAACAACTATAATCTATCCTTAGAAATGTATTATGTAATATTTGGAGGGTGATTTTGAAAATAGCTTTAAAAAAATTATTCTCTACTATTTTGCAGCTGAGAAGTTTGTTTAGGACTTGAAATGTTATTAATATATATTATATATTTAGATATTTAAAAATAATATTTAGTTGTAGTAATTCATTTCTGATATATTCTAGTTTTACTATCGTTTTGGATATAAAAAAAATTTACATTGAACCCAGATCTTTAATACACTTCATTATTTTACATTGTGTTTTAGAGATTCCATTATTTATTTGTGTTTTGTACATGATTTTATTGTTTTACATTGTATTATTTTTACATTGAATTTCTTCATGGGGACACACGATTTTAAGGTATATTTGGTTTCTATTTTTTAAATTGTTCTTGAGAATTGTTTTTTAACACAGTTTTTGAAACTATTTTGATGTTATTTTAAAAATGTTTTTATTCTCTAATTGGTACTGGGTAAGAACTGAACAGATATTCTCAGACTTTCTTTCTGTCTCTCTAGTCACTCGTCTTTCAAGTGAAAGATGACAATGTCATGATCTCATTCATGTCACATCACATCACAGCTGGTGTTATTCAGTGTTAACACCTTGTCCACAATGTAAAATGATCAAAGAGTGTATGGATCAGGGACATAGAGTTTGTCATCCTCCACTGTTTATTTGTTTATTTATTTTTGGAAGTGGGACAATGGGAGATTAGATAGATATGGCGAACCATTATCCCTTTATGTTCCCCACTTCCACCGCCAAATTCAATGCAAAAACAGAGAACATTGCAATTGAACTTGGATTCTCCATTATCTATCTAATCAATTCTAAGAATATGTGGGTGGATTCTGATTTTTGTACTCTTGGCAAGAGACCACTAAAGATTTCAGAAATTATTGTTAGTCAAATAGTATTATCACTTTGAATGAAGTCATAAAAAGTCAAATCTCTAGAAAAAAGGGGGAGGATTAAGTTATGTTCCCTATTTCAATTGATTTGAAAAATTGTTAACAAAAGACTCAAAATCAAGCTCAAATGTTCTTATTTTAAGATAAAGAGCATATAATGTATAAGTACTACTTTAATTGAATTTGAACTTATAGGCCCTATAAGTTAGTTTCTCTCAAAACCTGGCAACTTACTTTCTCCCAGAAAAATAAAATAAATAAAAGAAGAAGAAGAGAGCCACAATTAAAGGCAACAATGCGACGGGCAGGCCATAGTGGTAATCACTTGAAAGGCCACTAATCACCAGAAAAGCAGCGCGTGTTGTTCGACGATTCGTAGAATATGACGAAAGGTTTAGTACTATCTATCTTGACTTTCTCTACATATACTCCACCTCCAATCCATACAACTGTGCACTGTGTATCACCGGTCGGAATACTCTTGACGGCATCGTTCACCATCTTCTGCCCCATTGCCAAAATCTGACTCACCCAATGATCGTTACATTCTTCTCAACATTCGCCACTTGATCAGTGCCGTGTCATCCCTTGATTTATGTAAAACCGTAGGTACCAGAAATTTTTAAAACTGGTGAAAATATTAATAAAAATAATAAAATTATCATAAGGGTTCTACTTAAACATAAAAATTTTTAGATCTCAGATTTACCTTAAACCGATCGTTGAGTCATAAATCTGCTTTCATTAAACTAATACCTGTAAAAGTTTCATCTAATTCTAAACAAACCTAATATTTTTACGATTTTACGTATTAAATTATCAATCTATTTGCGACGGCATTTTTACAAAAATCCGGTAAGAATTTAAACGACTTCAATTAAGCTCATTTAAAATATATCAATTGCAATGTAACAAATCGTTTTGCATAGAACCACCAAATTTATGAATATTTAGCCATTTATTTTAAATAATAATAATAATAATAATAATACTAAAAGATAAAACGAAATCAAAAGAAAAGTCAGAAGAGGAGGACGAGAGAGGGAAGCAATAGGAGAGAGAGAGAGAGAATTATTTGTTTCTTGACCGCTTTTCTCTCTCTAAGATGCACGGAAAATCTGATCATGCGCCATCGGCATAGTCGGTCCACATCGGCAGCTACACGCGCATCAAAACTCGGAGTTTCGTCAAATTCACGGCGCAGGCACTTTCCTACTTCATGTTATTTCTAACCCAGCGTCATTTGAATTCATTGAAAGCTTTAAAGCGCCACGGTAGGTCGCGAAATTTCAAATTACAAAATTTTTGGGGATCGAGCGGCGAATTTTATGAACTTTTCGTGATTGTTTTCGCATTAACCGCTGGAATTTCGAAATCGCTTTTGGATAATTCACTGAATTTTCTGACTATTTTCGACAACCGGAAGGATTTCGTGAATCGCTGGGAAGTCCCGAGACTAGGTTAAGCGCTTGGCTTTCGATCCCTGACCGGGATGCCTTTCGTGCCATGGTCATGCTGCAGATCCCAATACCCGGCGACGAATCGCGAAGCGACCAGCGCTATGTTTACGCGGCCCGGTGATTCAAACTATTTTGCGTGTTATTGTTGTAAAGATTAAATAACATGTTGTTGTGTGTAAAAATTCATGTTAATATATATTTGATGTATTAACGTGGAATGCAATGAATGTAAAATTATATGTAAAAATTATAATTATCCATTGTGTATTATTTCACAGAAGACTCATATATACATGTAATATGAAAGAAAATGCATTGATTATTACATTTCATACACCTGGCCACATCGCGCTGAGTCTGGGTGTAGGTGCATGAGATCGTTATTCACCATTCCTTGGCGAACAATGAACAATGAACTCTAAACGACAACTTCCAAATTCGAGACTCACGATTGCATAAAATAATAATAATAATAAATCACGTGTGTTTGGGTGAAGCAAGATGGGGCATTCTTGGTTAGACATATGTATCTAGTGATGAAAGTTCGCGAAAGTGTCGGAAGGCACAGAAAAGCTCCTGGCGATGAAGCTCTGAAATTGCGCAACCAAAATAAACACACGAGATTTGATAAATTAAAATCGATGGTTGTCCAATGGCTTTAAGTCATTAGGTTAAATATCACTCTATCGGTTTCCAATAATTTGAAATCGCAGTAGTGGGAGCCTGGCTGACCTCGTGCCAGAGAATGAGGGTCGCGATCTCATGATGATACAGAACATTTCATATAATATCGCATATACGTATGAAATGATCGATGTTTATGTACGCCATCGCATGTGCATTTTAGGAGGGAGCAGCCTCAGGAGGAAAAATTTACCGCCATTATCACCGGCCGTGGGACCCTTATACATGGAGGCCAGGAGACAAAGACTGACGAGGTCGTGATTGTGAAGAAGGCCGACATGTGGCCTTGACAATACTTTTATAAAAGTATTTTATGTAAAAGAATTGTAATTAAATTCTTTCGGGATCATTATACAAAATACTGGGTATGTAAACATGGTGCAGGGTCGTGATCGACTCTACGACTATACTAAGCCGCTTTATTTTCATATTTTCTTTCATTTTAGATTTAAATGAGAATGAATGGGTCCCGATAAAGGACGCATTGAGGCGGTGTCGAGTAAACTATATTGGGAGGAACAAAGCTTGGTTTTTAACATAGATTGCTTCAGACGTAGCGTTGTAATAAACTCTACATTATTGCGATACAAAGCTGGTATGTTGGTGAGAGCTCTGAACAAAGGAGACTTCGCCGATTTTGACAAGAACATTTTTTGATCCCGATAAATGTGGGACACAATAGTATGGTATTGGATCACCCGAATTCACAAGAATTCCACAGTCGACGGGTCATTAATGGGACACTGATTAGGTGTCATATATCTGTATCTTGAAGGAAAGCCACATTACCTAGGCTTGATGGTGAGTAGTTGTGATACCAATTGTCACGCCTTTGGTATCGTAGCTTAGGTAAACGACACCCAGGAGCTCAAATGCGGGCATCCACAAAGTATGGTCCTCGATGGCTAGCCTGGCCACACCATGGTATCAGAACATAGGTACATGAGTACCTGGGGCTTGAGGGACATGGGTTTAAGCCACGGCTATTGTGGTGAAATTGATACTAGCGTCATAGCTTAGTCTTGGAGCTTAGGTGTAGGATTACCAAGGAGTTCATGGGACGGGTTTAGACCACTGCATGCATGGTGTGTTTCATGTCAGGCTCGGGATATGCGCGTCTCCATGTTTCAGGACGCTGCACCGTGGTGTTACAAATTCGGCGAAAAGACATGGTGACACGTATGATGTTTACGGGAAATGTGGATTTCGCGGGTTATTACGGCTGAAAATTGATATACATGGCATAAGTTGTGAAGAGGAGGTAGTGTGAAGTAGAATGCTAAGGTTAGGAACCATAACCTTAAGGGTTCTAAGAAATGAACATGAAAGTTTTGAATTTTATTGAAATAATAAAAGGAGGGTTGCAATTAGCAACTACTAAGGAAAAGGTGATGAAAGGGTCGTACCATGGTTGTTAAGTCTATTAGTAATTTGCATGTGCATTACTAGTTAGACTAAGATGAAATTAACAAATTTTGCTGCCATTTGACAAGTGTAGATGGTGTCGCATATGGACTTAGGAGGTTGTCCACAAGGTGCTAAACAGCACCACCTAGTGTAGCCGGTAGTCAAGGAGGTCCGGAAAACCTCTGGGAGGTTTAAGTCACATCATCCTCCGACGCTCACAGGAAGGGATTCAACAGGAAACCATTGTCTCCGCATTGAGTAGCGTAGCGGCCAAGATCAAAGCATCTGCTCAGCCTAGAGGGTGAGTCCCGCGTGGCGGACTATTAAGACTCCTAAGGACTTAGAGGCGATGACTTGGGCAGAGTTCCATGGGCTCTTTATGAGCAAGTATTTTCCGGCCACTAAGGCCCAAGAGTTCCTAAAGCTAAGGCAGGGAACGATGATAGCGATGGAATACGTGGCCAGATTCACCGAGTTGGCACGTTTTGCTGATGACTATGTGGCCATAAACATGGCCAAGGTCAGAAGATTTGAGAATGGACTGAAGTTGTCCATTAGGGACAAGATTATGGGCCTCTGCCTACAAAACATGGACTCTATGGTTGGGATAGCTCTTGCCATAAAGAGAGAGATGGAGGATGTAAGGGGCATTCGGGATGCGAGTGCTGGTGGGAAGAGGAAGGAGGATTAGCCTTCTTCGAGTTTGGGAAAGATACAGAGGACTTCTGTCCCACGAGCTCCCCAGGTACAAGGTCAGCTAGGGCCGATGACATGCTTCTATTGCCATCAGCCTGGACATATTAAGCGGGATTACCCTCAGAGGCATGGATCCTAAGGTTTTAGGCCGGCATAGTCCCGCTATCGTAGGAACAGCACAAACACGCTATTCTTCCACACCCTAGTTACGGGTCGCAGGAGCCATTTCTTCACGCATAATACCCTATACAGCACCTTCTTGCAGTAGCCGTATGGGGCCAAAGTATGGGCTTGAGGTCGACACAGGCCCATGCACTATGACTGGACCTAGGGCGTTGTCTACGCCGCTGTACTAGAGGTTGAGCCGCATCGAACTCAAATGGATACGTTGCGGTATGTTTCTACCCTCATTACGTTGTTTAAATTAGGATGTACTCATACTCATCGTTGTCAGATCTCAAAGGAGCAGGTTTGGGCTTGGAGGTTGAGGTGGCTGGAATAGCCATTGTATGGGAAAATTCTCCCTTGGGATCTAGGGTGAGAGTTGGTCAGATATGTCGGAATTGTGAGTCAGAGATCTCAGGGATTCTACTCATGGTGGACCTTCGGGTGGTAGACATATCGGGTTTTGATATCCTTCTTGCAATGGATTTGGTTTGTCACGCTCGGATTCCTGGTCCGACCCGAATGGTGAATCCGAACCGGGGTCTGTGGCGCCAGACTATATAATCGACTCACTCGCTTTTTTTTTTTTTTTTCCCGAAATAACTTGTACTCTATGGGTATACAAAACAATTTCGTAATAACAAAAATCATTTACATAGCGTTAAAGAACTAACACTGATATGCTCATCAAAATCTATACAATATATATCGAACCACAGAGACATAAATCGTATCTTTTACATTTACAAATCGTGAGCACCTAACCTACATGCAAGTGAACCCCTAATAGCAGGCCGCCCTAAAGATGTGGAAGTTTTCGAATGCCTTCTCCTCTGCATCTACACGGATTAAAACCCGTGATAAGCTTTACACTTAGTTGGAAACATATGACTTATACAGAAACACATGCACTATTACTCATTTATAGGGAGCATATAATAGTAATAGATA
Organism: Tetrastigma voinierianum; assembly: GCA_016808115.1. NCBI lineage: Eukaryota > Viridiplantae > Streptophyta > Magnoliopsida > Vitales > Vitaceae > Tetrastigma > Tetrastigma voinierianum. The sequence continues at coordinate 101,721 of JAEQBH010002290.1, read as the reverse complement.
TGCAGTAATATATATCATAATTTTTCATCAATTCAAACAGCAGCATATACACATATTCATACTTATAGCGAATGTATACTTGTTCAAGTCTCTCACAGACAATCTACTGGACCAGATCGACGATACTATTTTAAATCTCCCAAAATGACATACATGATTCGCGATCATACTAATACTTTGTTCTCGACTTATATTTATTCAGATCTCTCAAAGGACATCTACTCTGAACTCTTATTGTCAAAACTAATACTTATCCAAGATCTCTCGTAGGGAGTTATAGAGTTTAGACATTTACTCGAGGTACCCGTAGGTACCATGTATCTCTATACTTGTATCAGATCTTATACTTGTACTAAGGAGCATATCCTTGTCTTACTATCTTATACTTGTATTACGTAGCTTATTCTGTATTTCAGATCTTATACTAGTATTACGGAGCATACTTGTCTTATGGATCTTATACTTGTACATTTTTTTGAGCATATAAATGGGTCTTACTTGATCTTATACTGTATTACGAGTATATAATCGGTCTTACCTGGATCTTATACTTGTATTACATAGCTTATTCTTGTATTTCTCGCATCTAGTAATATTACAAGAGCATGGCATTTTCATCTTATGGATCTTATACTCTGCATTACGGAGTTATATACTTGTCTTACGATCTTATACTTATTACTTTAATATATAATTGTCTTATGGATCTTATATACTTGTACTACTGAGTATTACACGGTCTTATGGATCTTATACTTGTATTACGCAGCTTATTCTTGTATTTCTGATCTTATACTAGTATTACTTTATATACTATTCTATGGATCTTACAATTGTACAATACATACTTGTCTTATTGATCCTATACTTGTATTATAGAGAATATACTGGTCTTACGGATCTTATACTTGTATTACGGAACATATACTTGTATTTCTCGATCTTATACTAGTATTACAGAGCATATACTTGTCTTATGGATCTTATACTTGTATTACGGAGCATATACTTGTCTTACGGATCTTATACTTGTATTACGGATACGGAAGTACCCGTAGGTACTACATAACATATACAGAGGTACCCGTAGGTACATTCAGATCTTTACCATATTCATTTCTTTACTCTTATTCTTTATTCAGAGTCTTATCATATAATTATCGATCGTCTAGACCAAGAATATTTTAATGAGTAGGACATAAAGACAATAAGTACCCGAAGGTACAAGATAAGACCGAGGTGCCGCAGCACAAAGCAGAGTGCCGGGCGACCGGATAGAGAGTGTCGCAAGACTAATCGTGGTAGCACCGGCATTACCGTGTCAAGCACGGTCGAGAGTGTCGCCGCACTCAATCGAGTGCACCAAAGTACTAATCGAGTACCAAAGTACTATTGTGCCGCTACGCTTAGAGAGTGTCGCTGCACCAATCGAGAGTAACGGCACTACCGTGCCGGCACGGTCGGAGAGTGTCGCCGCATCAATCGCAGAGTACCGAGTACTATACGTGTCGCGCTTATCGAATGTAGCAGGTGTCGCGGTCATTCAATATCCGGTCTTAGGCAGTCCTACAATTATATGAGTTCAGTAACTTGCTATCCTATAATGGGGGCATTCTTAGCCACATTAAGTGTTCATGACATATTGTCTTTCATGTTCATGTTCATGTTTATGTTTCAGTTCGTTTTCATATTTCATATCATATTCATGTTTCATGAACACATCTATACATATTGCATTTCCTATATTTTTCCCTTGTTTATGTCTCAAGGTATATGGCATCCTTCATACTTGTATGATATGATACATGTATTCACACCATTCATGTGTTCTTGTCTCCTATGAACCCACTGCATTTCTAGAAATCGGAATCATTCCAATCAATCATTCAACCCAAATTATGGCATTTTCATGCCAAACTAGTAAGTTGCCCATACACTCATGGGATGTCTGAACAGTTTATTTTCTTGCGGGTCTTAACTCATATTTGACACTAGTTATTTGTATTCTTTGAAGTTAAGGTGCGCGGTTCTTCAACTGAATCACCCAAATCTAGCACTTATAACTCAAGATATGTCCTAAACAATCGACTACTTTCATGTTCAAGACAATCAGAATTGGCTTTGAACATAGCCCCAATTCTTGAGTGACTTCGGACAAATAGGGTCACTCTTAGCTGGGTACTGATTTTAGGAGTTTTGTTCTCCTTGAAGTCTAGTTTAACCAGCCACTTGAATCACTCAATGCGGATAAGAAATGACCAAGTTATGGCCAAAATACTAACACTAGTCTAAAATATAACATTAGGTACCGGTACCAACTTTTCGGTACCGGTACTAGTCGACCATAACCACTATGGTATCAGACTGACACCGGCTTGGTACTGCCATTCAAACCTCGAAAATGCCCGCAAATTGGGTTTTTCTCCCATTTTTCCATATATTTCACCCAAACCAACTTAATACTCAATACACTCATCAAAAACCACTCCATATCCATCTTGAACCTCTATTCTACTCAAATTATCTTTCTTCTGGGTTACTTATCTTACTCAAAACCTTCATGAATTACTCCCAACCAACTCTAATATGGGCCATAACCATACTACACAAAACCAAACATATGATTAGTTAGGTTTGTTTTAACCCAAACTCCATTACTTGGCAATTAAACCATGAATCCATCACCCGGAGGATTCTGGTACTTGATTCCATACAAGAATTCATATCTGAAAGTTAGGGGTTTCTTACAACCCACAACCCAAACATGTATCCATACAAGAAATCCAAGTAATCCATACTCAATGTTAGATTCCATACCTTTTACTCTTCCTTTCTTTCTCTCTTCTTCTTCTCTTCCTCTTCCTCTTTCTTTCTTTCTTCTTCTTCTCCCTTCTTTCTCTTTCTTTCTACGTTTTGGTCTTTAAAATGAGAGACCAATTAATCTTATCCATATTGGTTGAGTTGGTGCCATGCCTTCGCCTCGTATTTTAAAATTATTTTCTCGTTTTTGCATTTAAGTCCTTCCATGCTTTCTAATTTCTATTCCGAGATCTTTTCTCAAATCTATAATTGCATATAAACTTATTGATTTATGCCTCATATCCTCAAGTGGTAAATGACTAATTTACTCCTGACTTTATTATTAATTCCTGCTTCTGCTTTATTTTCGAACAATTCCATTTAGTTTTTAATATACTTAAACAAGTCCGAAACTCGATAGGTATATTTCGGTGTTACATATCGACGCCCATCAAAGTTGTCAAGGATTGTGACCTCAGGCTGTTTATCATATTCCGACACTACTGGGAAATAGTAAGGCTGTATACGCATGTGAGATGATGTGTATGTGTGTGGAATTTTGGGGATGAAATTCTGTTAAGGGGGGAAGAATGTAAAACCCGGGAAAATTAGAAATTTTCAAAAATGGTAAAATGTTAATAAAATTAATAAATTGCCAGAAGAGTTTATGAAGTTTAAAATTCTCTAGATCTCTGGATGATCTAAATGGACCATACCATAAACTTGTTCCGGCGAAATCTAGTGACCTTAAAAGTTTCACGAATTTCGAGACAAGCGGAATATTTACGATTTTATGGGTGATAAGCTGCTGATTCTCAGAACAAGATTTTTACTTAAAACTGAAGTCGAGTCTGGCCAATGCAAGCTTCATTTAAAAATAAATTGAATTGAAAAGAAATAAATTATTTTAGGGCAGAAATGAACCCAAATGAGGCAATATGAGCCATGTATTTAAATAATAATATAATAAAAATAATAATAAAAAAAAGATAAAAACGAAATCAAAAAGAAAAGTCAAGAGGGGATATATGGGGAGGAGGGGGGAGCATAGAGAGAAAGAGAAAAAATTTATTTATTTTTTCGCTTCTTCTCCGAGATTCACTTAACTGGATCCAGGTTTCGTCGAGCGTAAGGCAAAGTCGGTTCACACATCAAGAGCTATTCGTGGGTATCAAAATTTTGGAGTTTCGTCAAACTCCACGAGGTAGGGAATTTTCCTATTTGTGAAATTTCTAGCCTAAAGGTCATTTAATGGCTTGAGGTTTTCTTAGAGGTCATGAGAGGCCGTAAATTTCAGTCACAAAATTTTTGGACTGAGTGTAGGGATTTTTAGGAATTTTCTAACTATTTTACGCCCTAAATAATTTCTTAAGATTGTTTTTGGACAGCTCGTTGAATTTTCTGACTATTTTCTATTGTGTCCCATACGATTTCGAACTGTTTTTAGGCAGTCCGGGACTAGGTTGAGGTTTGGTTTCGATCCTTGGACTGATATCTTCGGGTTTTGTGGTGTGTTTAGATCCCACTAATTCGTGACGAACCGTGAAAGGACCAAGAGGTGCCTTGTGTTATGTGGGTCCAAGATTTGGGCCATTTAATGTGTTATTGTTGTAAAATATTAAATAACATGTTGTGTGTAAAAAAATCATGTTAATATATGCTATTTGATTTATTAACGTGGATTGCATGGATGTAAATTATATGTAAAAATTATAAATTGTCCATGGTGTATTAATGTTTCATGTAAAGTACCTATATATACATAACATGAAGGAAAACGCACTGGTGATTACGTGATTTGACATAAAATGTCATGATCGCTGAGTCAAGTGTGGGTGCATGGTATTGTTATTCACCATTTTTAGAATGAGTGGTGAGCTTGAAATGGACAACTTCCAAAAATCGAGACTACGGTTGTATAAAATAATAATAATAATAATAATACACACACAAATCATGTGTACTGTAAAACAAGATGGGGCAGATCCCCCCCCAGAGTGAAAGACCCAAATTTTATTCTTAGTCAGACATATGTATCCAGCGATGAAAGTTCGCAAAAGTGTTGGAAGGCATTGCGAAACCTGCGGTGAGACCCCGGAAATTCGCAACCCAAATAAACACATGAGATTTGATAAATTAAAATTGAAGGATTGTCCAATGGTTTAAGTCACTGGGTTAAATACCAATGGCTGGTTTCCACACTTGGAAATTGCAGGTGTGGGGGAGTCGGTTGAGACTCAGGTTGTGAGCATGAGGGGTCGCATCTCATGCATGACACAAAACATTTCATATAATGTTGCATAAATTGTATGAAATGTGATTGATGTTTATGTATGTCATTGTATGTGCATTTTAGGAGGGGAGTAGCCCTTGTAAGAAAATTTTTCTACTAGGTATTGTTCACCCCATTGTAGGACCTCCTTTCAGGTACAGGGAATGTACAGGGAGATGACACTCCGATGAGGCCATGATTGTGAAGAAGGCCGACATGTGGCCTTGACAATACTTTTATAAAAAGTATTTTATGTAAAAAGAATTGTAATTAAAGTCTTTTTTACTATTGTATAAATAGTCGAGTATGTAAATATGGTAAGAGGGTCGTGATCAGACTCTTATGGACTGTAATTGCCGCTTTATTTTCATATTTTCATATTTTAAATGAGAAATGAATTGGTCCCGTGAAAAGGACGTATTGAGGTGCTTTCGCTGCAAACTATATTAGAAAACAAATTAGTTTTAATATATGTCCTCAGACGTGAGCGTTGTAATAAACTCTTACGGATTATTGTGACAGTATGTGCTGCATGTCGAGCAGAGCTTGTCGAACAGCGAGATTCGCCTTAATTTTAGAAAATATGGATCCCGATAATAGACACAATAGTGTGGTATCGGGCTCGAAAACCACAGAATTCCACCTGCTGACGGTTGTCAACGGGACTTTCGGATTGAAGTCGATTATGATTCCAGATGGTTTGACCGGAATTTGATGCAAATTAGTTGAGTTTTTATCCTTTGTAATACACCATCAAGAGTAAATAATAATAATAATAATAATAATTATAGTCTTCAAATAAATAATTAAGGAGACCTAAAAATTAAGATATTGATAATAATGGACGGTCAAACATGACAAATTTTATCATGCCTAATTTTTCTAATCAATAAAATCACATCAATATATGTTTTATTGATCATTTTCTGATTTCTTGAATTTTTTATTTTCAAACATTTCTGTGCATTTTGTTATCATCTAAATAATGTTATTTTTAAGGGATTTTTGTAAAACTAATCTCTTTCTTTGAAATCCAAAAATAAAATAAAATAAATATACTCTTTGAAACAAAAATACTCTTAAAGATTTAGTTATAAATTTGGTAATGATATATATATATATATATATATATATATATATATATATATATATATATATATATATATATATATATATATATATAATGAGAGATTTATAATCACTTGGAGATTTAGTTATCATATGGGGTATAGGAGATTCAAGGATATTTTTATCCAAAATATGATATTTTCAAAATTACTTTTGTAAGAAATTAGTTTTGCAAATAACATATAATTGGAGTTGTCCGTTTTAAATCAATTTCTCTATTTTTATTTTGAATTTCAATATAATATTGTTAAAATTTTCAAAATTCTTATAAAATGTAATCTTTTTCCTTCATGTGATCATGTCTTGTATGGATTTGGTTATTTTGTTTATCTTTTCAATACATTAGAATAGTGTAAAGATTTCTAACTAATATAGATAGACAAATAGAAGTACGGAGATACAGAAACATTACAACACTGTTTTTTATTTTGCACATTTTCTTTCCTTTCCTGGACAACCATAAATAAGCACAAAACTCTTTAAAATAAATTATATGAAGTGGGATGATTACTTTTTTTTCCTCTTTGGAAGCCCTAACTATTATAGTTTTTTTTTCTCCTCCTTTGTTCGCCGTTTCTTTTTTCAAGCCTCTTTTTCATTAGATATGATGGATAATTCTTGTGTGAACCTTAATTCGAAATCACAATTTTCTATCGTTCTTCCTCAACATGCTTTCTTTCCCAATATATTAGTTTCTTTCACACCAATTTGGTTTACCTTTTGTTTTTATAAACATATTAAGCTACGGTTTCTATTGTCGATTTATTACATGTATTGTCGTCTGACGGTTATTCTTCTCACGGATTTCGTGATTTGATAGCTCGTAGATTACAGTTCAATTGGCTAAAATCATCATATCAAATCTTTTTATCAACTAAACATTTTATATTATCAAATATATAAGCTTTGATTTCGATAATTTTTATGTTAATTTAGATACTACGTCATCCTTTAAAGTAATTCTATTAATTGTATTGTTAAACTCAATCAATAAATTTATCTATTTCAAAAAATATTATATGAAGTGAAATCAAACTTTTAGAATCACTTTGTTTACAATGGTTTTTTGTAAAGATGCTTAAATCAAATTTTCAAATTAAATAAATAATATATATATAGTGATGATGTGGTTTTTTAATTTTATAATAACTTAGAACTGTTAAATTTTCTTACATAATTGAAAACGAGTTTGTCTTTTGAGATTTTAAAAGGGTTATTTTATTAAAATAAATTAAATGATCCCCGTTTACAAAAACGAACCTTTTTCATTTGTTCTTTCACCCAACAAAATATCTATTTTTTTATAAACATTTTCTTTTTTTTTTTTCTCAGAAAAAATATATATTTTCTTTCTGAAATACTATCCCACTAATAATAGAAGCGTGAAAAAAAGTGACTTTAGAGTTTAGTAAATTTTTTTTTTTTTTTGAAAAGGACTTTAGTGTAACTTTTTTTTTTTTAAAGGACTTTAGTGTAACTTTCACCTTCCATTAATGGTAATTTATATGCAGAAAACAAGTGAGATCTAGCATGAGATTAACCTAAAAATAAATGGTCGCAAATCAGCCTCACACTTTCTATTTTATCCGTTTGAAAAGTTTTATTTTTATTTATTTTAAATATTTTATTAATTAGGGTCAGTAAATTTCCATTTGAGTCTGTAATTTAAATATGCGTCATGCTAGTTAGATTTAAGTCCGATAAGTATGACTAATTTGTATGATTAACCTGGCCTTCTGGTAGATCATCTTCAAAGCAAAAACTGGGAGTGTGAATATTATACAATTAGATAAATGTAAAAACAATGACAACTTTGTTCATGCAATCTGATCAACCACGGTTATGTATATACTTGAAATTGTTCAGGATTAACAAATGAATTTTGATTTTGTTTTTAATATTGGGTTTATACATTTATTTTTTAAATATTGGAGGAAATTAAAGATTTAAAAATAACCCATTCAGGTTCTAAATTATGGGAGGAACTTAAACATTTTTAAATATCACCGAACTTGACGTTATCAACTTGATGTTATCAAGAGTGAATCAATTGGGAATAGTTGCATATTTTTATTTTGAATTTCGACAGGATTTTGTTAGCTTTTTCAAAAATTTTATAAAATGTAATATTTCTTTCTTTCATGTGATCATGTTCAGATGGATTGGTTATTTTGTGTATCTTTTCAAACATTAGAATATTGCAGAATTTAACTAATATATATAGTTAGACAAAAAGAAGTTCGGAGATACATAAACATTATAACACTTTTTTCTTTTTCTTTTTTTGTATATTTTATTCATTTCCCCGGACAGCTATATCTAAAAATAAGTGTTTAAAATAAATTATTATATGAAGTGGGATGATTACTTATTTTCCCCTTTGGAAGCCCTAATCATCTTCCCTTTATTTTCTCTTTTAAGTCCTTCTTCATTAGATAGTATTAGAGGACAATCCAATTCTCTTATTATGACCAAGATATCAGTGACTTCACAATTGTGGTAGTTTATTTTCCCTTGCATATTTGTTTCACATATTTGTAATTGTACATATACAATGTATCTTTGTCTATAAATGAATATCTCTCACAAACTTATTTGAAATGAGGCATTTTCCTTACACATCGTGAGCTAATAGGTCAACCATTTGCTGGGGTTTTTTTTTCTATATTGAATCCAATACTCTGTTTCATTTAATACAATGGTTCACATGGTGACTATCAATTAACTAGACTCCCACAAATTATCTCTGTGGCATCGTTAGTTTGTTCCTTGCTTGAAAGTCAAGATCTTATGGGATATTTGATGGTCTTTTCTGCACCACTGCTCAAGTCCGGTGCTGAAAATGATCTTTGTTCCTAATCCTGCCACAAGAAATGGTACACTAGGATTGTATTTTACTTTAGCTTGTATGCCTATCTCATTGAGGAATGTATGGCTGAAGTCGTTAATTCGTAATTGCTGGTGCTCATGATGCTTGGCTGGCTCTTGAAGTTTCTTTTTCTCATAGTTCAAAGACCAGAGAACTTCAACTAATGCAGCGTGGCTCTCGTGGTGTTGCTAAATATGATCGCTCTTTCCAATCATTATGTGATTAGCTTAGTGCCATTGGCAAACCAGTTGATGACACAAATAAGGTACATTGGTTTCTACATGGCCTTGGTTCTAATTTTAAAATTTTTTCAACCTCTATGTTGTCACGAAGCCGCCACTGCCCCTTTGCCAATTTGATTATGCAAGCTCAGCCACGAGCTTTTTCTATATCAACTGGGATTCTTCTTTTCAGTCGGCTATGGTCATCCAAGTGGTACTTCTTCTAGTCATTTTAAACCAGCCTCTCCCTCACCAGCATCAAGACCATCTGCTTAGACCTTTACAACCACTTGCCAATGGTGTGGCAAAGAACGACACACTGCTAAGAAATGTCATAAACTTGGCAAACTATTGAAGAAAGCTAAGGTTAACGGTTTGATTAAAGCATTTGTTGCCACCTCCCTTGATGGTTCTCAAGATACTGAGTGGAACACAGACATGGGAGCAACTTCTCACATGACTAATGATGTTGCTGCTCTTGATAAATTTGTCCCTTACACTGGTAATCAACGGGTCTTTGTGGGTAACGGTCAATCTTTGAGTATTTCTCACATTGGTTCTATCTCCTCTCTTATTGCTTCTCATCTTTTAAAAATGTCTACGTTCTTCTTTGTTCTCACATTACTAAAATTTGTTGTCCATTAGCAAGTTAACTCCTAGCTTTATAACACCTGTTTAGTGACATTTTCTTCTTCTGGTTTAATTTTACCATATTCTTGATCATGGCCATGCCAGTTTCTTGTCCAGCCGTTCTCAATGTACTTCTCATGCATCTTCTGTCATTTGGCATGCACGATTAGGACACCCTTCTTTTCGCATTATTTCCTCTTTGAATAAGCATGGTGTAATCACATTTTCTAATAAAGGCAATTTTGATTCAAAACCGTGTTTTGGTTGTCAATTAGGAAAAAGTCACCGCTTGCCTTTTCCAAATTTGAATCAACATTCCTCTTTTTTATTTGAACGGATTCATTGTGATTTATGGGGTCGCTCTCCAATTCCCTCTCCATCCGATTATCGATACTATTGTGTCTTGATAGATGGTTTCTCTCGCTTTAATTGGTTCTTCCCTTTAAAGCTTAAGTCATATTTTTTTGACATTTTTGGCCAATTTCACCAGTATGTCATTAATCAATTTGACTGTAAAATCAAATCATTTCAATGTGATGGAGGAACATAATTCACCAACCACCGTTTTACTTATTTTCTTCATAAGTGTGGAATTGTGCAACGCATAGCTTATCCTTATACCCCTAATCAAAATGGTATTACGGAGCAGGCAACATCGCCACATCATAGAACCGGTCTCACCATGATGTTCCATTTGCATACCTCATCTTTGTGTTGAGTCCTTCTCCACGGTGATGCTATCTCATCAATCTGATCTGATCACCCATTCTTGATAGCAAGACTCCTCGTGAAATTCTATATGGTAAAATTCTTCTTCGCTTTATTTGCTTCGTACTTTAGTTGTCTTTGTTTTCCCTTTCTATGTGATTATATGCCCCATAAATGATCACCTCGCTCTATTCCTTGTGTTTTTATTGGCTATAGTTGTAAACTCCCACATGTTTAAATATCAATTATCGTCCAATTAGTTTTACCTCTTAAATCAAAGCATAAGAATGATAAATATAAAAATGGTTACATAAATCATAGAAATAAAGGTTTTTAGGTTAAAACAACATTCAAAATGAACTTAACGTAAAACTTTAGAGCAGTCCATGGTATTTGACCGGAGTGTAGTGGCAAAACTGTAATTTTGAAGAAAAACCAAAATGCCCAATGAACAAGAAAATCGGACCGCTAGGTTTAAACCCTTTTCCACTCCATTTCTCATTTTTCTTCGACTTCACTCTCACCCACACCCTTTGGAACCCTAGGAACCGATAGAGAGGAAGAAGGAAGGGCGAATTCGGGATCAAAGCTCAAGATCCCCATACAAACCAAGGATTAAAGGTAGGGGTTTTCTCCCATTCACTTACATTGAGGCTAGGGTATGTATATATGTACGTTTTGGGGCTAAAAATGCTATTTTTCTGGGTATTCTGAAACCATTCTCTCTTTGTATGTGGGAATGAGGAATTTATTCTTAAATGTGTTCTTTGGGGATTGATTTCTAACTCCTAGTGATTTGGTGTGGGAGTAGAAAAATATCGTGGGTATGATCTCTTGTATTTCTTTTCTTTGAACTATTTCTTGAATTGTTTTATGATTGTTTGTGGATTCTAGAAGTTTTTCCAAGAAAATTGAGAAATATGGAAGGATTGGTAGTGAAATTGTTGGTTGGTAAACTAAATCTCCTTCGTACGGTGATCGAGAATCCAGCTGGGGGATCTCTTTATATAGTATGATTCTTCTAGGGTGCCATCGCCTCGATTCGACCACTCGGACCCGATTCCGACCACTTCCCACCCGATTCCGACTCACTTCAAAATGATTCTCCACCGGGGATTATTACATATTATTGGGGATTTTTACATAACATGGGGATTATGATACATGCTGGGGGATTTTTTCTACATAATACGGGATTTTTATATAGTAATGGGATTCTACTAGGGCGACATCGCGATTCGACCGGGAATGGTTTTCTTTATGGGGATTTCTATATAATATGGGAGATTTTTACATAATCTATGAACTTATTACCTAGTATGGGGGATTTTTACATAACATGGGGGAATTATTATATATTATGGGGGATTTTTACATAACATGGGGGATTTTTATATAGTATGGGGGATTCTACTAGGGTGATCACGCGCATCTCGACCACTCCTGGGAATGATTTTCTTATAGGGATTTATATAATATAGAGATTTTACACAATCTATGAACTTATTACTCAAGATTTGGATTTTTGGCATAACTCGTGGGATTTTACACAACACGGGGGAGTTTTACATAACATTGGGGGATTATTACATGATATGGGGGATTAATTTTTACATAACTGGGATTGTTATACTGGATACATGAGAGAGGTTGTTTATATTAAGATGTTTCATCCTAGGCGTGCTTTATAATTTAAGGAGGTTGCTTATAAGCATGCTCTCGAGAAAACCTATTTTGATATATGAGAGGTTGCTCTATACGCATGCTCATCCTATGCTTATAATTAAGAGGTTGCTTATAAGCATGCTTGAGAAAACCTATTTGATATATGAGAGGTTACCATACGCATGCTCATCCTATACTTATGCTCAAGAAAGAGGTTGCTTATGCTAATGTTTCTTGAGAAAACTTACTTGATATGAGAGGTCGGCTCACACGCATGCTCATCCTTATCCTTATACTCAAGAGGTTGCTTATAAGCATGTTTTGAGAAAACCCATTTTGATATATGAGAGGTTGTCGACAAGCATGCTCATCCTATACTTTTATACTCATGAGGTTGCTTTATAAGCATGTTTTGAGAAAAAACCTTACTTGATATATGAGAGGTTGCTTTATGACACATGCTCATCCTAAACTTATACTCAAGTATGTTCCCTTATAAGGATGCTTGGAGAAAAACCCTACTTGATATATGAGAGGTTGTTTGTAAGATGCTCATCCTATCCTTATACTCAAGAGGTTCCTCTTATAAGGATGCTTGAGAAACACTACTATGATGAATGAGGTTGACAGGGGAGATGTTTCAGAGAGAAACAAAAGGAGGAACGGTTGAAATGGTACTGGGTGGAAAATGTTAGTATTTGTTTATGCGTGGTCGAGTGTACATTTACTCATGTTTTCATATAAACTTGAGATCTATTAATGTCATTGTTTTCTCAGAAATTGTAATAATCTATGATATGTTATAAAAATGAGACCGACTGTTTTTTTTATACTTTTCTAAACCTTTGTTGGAGCCTGAGATTTTCCTACTGAGTTTCATGTCACCCCTACCCATCCTTCATTTTACCTTTGAGGAAGTGGTAGAAACAATGGAACCCGTGCAGTGGGAGGCCCCGATCGAAGGAAAGTTAGATCCCGAGGTTCCTCCCGGTGAAGGGAATTTGTCAAATTGAGGTCAAGGTAGAAAAAAGAAGAAGGCTAGAGAGTTTTGGCCTAGTTTAGATTTTCTTGTAATTTTCTCGGATCGAATATCTAGTTCTAAGATGTACAAAAGATGATATGGTGGTTAAGGCTTGCTTACTTCTTTGTAAGGTTGGCCAGGGTATTTTATACCATGAATGGAAGTCTGGGGATAGTATTGTAAATCTTTATGGATAAATAGGCCCAATGTTGTTAATGTATTATAATTGCGCTAGAGTGTTTTGGGCTGAGTTCCCGAACAAAGGAGACTCCCCGCCCGAATGTGGTTAAATTGCTGACCCGGTCAATTATGGATTTTATTAGTGCTCTCATGGTGTGAATGGGTTTTAGTATGTATAGTCCTGTGGGTGTCATGCTACAAAAGTTGGTATCGTGAGCTCTAGGCTTTAGTTCATACGGAGTCGTAGGTTATGGGGTACCTATATGTAGAGAGCGTCTGTGGTGGGTAAGATGGTCGCATTTTAATTATGATGTCTTTTACACCAAGGAACTAAAAATTGGTGAATTTGATGTGTAGAATGGATCTATGGACGCAGGACGCCGGACGTGGACGTGGACGTATGGTTGTGGAAGTCGAAAGCAAATCCACCACCGCCTACCACTCGATGCTAGTGAATGGAATTTATCAATGTTTGAGAGAACCTACTCTAGTGCAACATCGTAATAGAAACAACAACACCAACCACCTGGCGGCTCACTCACTAGCCTGGCACGGCAATGGAGAAGAGAATCTGAGAATGGTTATACTTCGAGAATTTTTAAGGCAAAGCCCACCCACTTTTCAAGGAAGCTCAAACCCCCTAGATGCGGATAGGTGGATCCGCTGGGTGACAAAAGTCTTTGATGGCCTAGGAGTAGCCGAAGAATTTAAAGTAGGCTTGGCAACTTACTTATTTGATGGAGAGGCCGATCACTGGTGGGAATCAATAAAGAGAAGGAGGGACATCAGTGCACATACTTGGGGGGAGTTTGATCAAATCTTCCAAGACAAGTATTTTCCGGAATCCGTCCGGGACAAGATGAAGGCTGACTCTTGCTCATGGCGTGGGCAGCTACCAACTCGTGGTTGAGTATGAGAGGAGGGGTTTAATGAGCTATCACGTTATGCCATGGAGTTTATCTCTACAGAGGCCAACCGGGCTAAGCGCTTTCGGTGGCTCGAGGTCGGCCATCCGAGAGAAGTTGGGGTAGCTCTTAAGATACGACTACGGATATTTGCAGGGATCGAGCCGCACTCGTGGAGAGGATATAGAGGACAGCCGACTACGTAGCCGATGAGGGAGGTCCGATCCTGGGACCGGTGCGAGTAGTATGGGAGTTCGTGAGGGTAGCACCCATCGCCGCCTGCACTTCACAAGGGACCCAGACCTCGCATCGCAGGGCCTGGAGGTGTACCAGTGGGAGCGGGCATTGATTCACTATCCTGCTTTGCATGTGGAAGTGCAGGTCATATTAGAAGGCATTGTCCAATTTATCCACCTCAGAGGAATACTCAGACCGCAGGATTTGTACAGGCAATTCGGCCACACTCACCTGGGCCGCTACCTCAACAGAGGACATCAGCCCGAGCCTCCCGTGCGATGCTACTGCTGAGGGCGCTCATTGACTACCCAAATAAGATGTCTCCAATGCAGAAGGCATCATACTTCTTATAATTCATGGCCCGAATTCTATTTGGATCTCCGGTGCGACTCATTCATTTATACGCACCACATATGCTACCGATTCGGGGATTGAACTTGAAGTGCTTTGAGAGCAGGTGACAACGTTAACTTCGCCCACCGAGAACAAATGGGTACCAGCCGTGCTCTAGGTCAAGGTGCTTCGTATCGGGTGAGCACCGAATTAATCGTGGGACTTGATCGTTCTAGAGATTTGAAGGGGCATGATGTTATATCTCGGATGACTCTCGCTTTCCTCCAATTTTCTGGCAGTTGATGGATTGTTTTCGTAGTTTAATTACACTCAGCCATTCCGAGTGGCAGTTTTCAGCTTTATTAATGATCGGTTTTTCCCATCCATTTCCTTACCATGAGTGTACCTCGAAAGCTAAGGCAAGAGTCACTGAGTTTTTCGCTAGCCTGGATTGAGAGGATAAGGGATAAAGACCCTAAGAGGGTGGTGTTATGGTATCGATTTCCCGGATGTTTTCCCGCATGAACTACCAGGTTACCCCACAAAGAGAGATTGAATTCAAGATTGATCTCTATCCCGAACCGAACCTATCCATTGCTCTTTACCGTATGGCACCTTTCTGGAACTAAAGGAGCTGGGCGCGAAGCAATCGGACTCAATTGCTGGATATCATTTATCCGCTAAGTACCTCACCGGGAGCCCCAGCCTTCTTCGCAAAAGAAGCATGATGAAACACTTAGGTTATGCAATTTTATCACCACGCTTGAATCGGGTGACAAGTGAAAATAAATACCTCTTTACCCTCGACCTTATTCGATCGTAATGAGGGTTCTAAGTATTACACCAAGATCGATCCTCGTCAGGTACCATCAATTGGGCGAATCGGGTGGAGGAGGACATTCCTAAGACTCGTTTACACGGTATGGTCATTTCGAAAGACACCGTAATGCCGTTGATTGACTTCACGCTCCCGCGCTTTCATGGATTTGATGCAATGTGGTATTTCAATCGTGACTGATCAATTTGTTTCATTAGGTTCTCATCGATGACATACTAATTCATTCACGACCCCGAGGAACATGAACGCCATCTCATGATTGTACTCCAGACTTTGAGGGAGCATAAGTTATATGCGCGAAGATGAGCAAATGCCAGTTTTGACGCATGAGGTGAAATTCGCCAGTGTGGTACCTAACAGGTGTAGCCGTCGACCCAGAAGAAAGATCGGGAGGCGTTGATGAAGTGGGAACCACCAAAGAATGTGACTGAGGTACATAGCTTTCTAGGCTTAGCAGCTACCATCGAGGTTCATGAGGATTCTCCTGGGTCGGCAATGCCAATGACTACTCGACCAAGAAGGGAGAGAAATTCATGTGGACTCCAGAGTGTGAAAGTGTTTTTCACACTCTGAAGGAGAAATTGACAACGGCCCCTCTCCTTATTATTCCAAACAGTGGGGAAGAATATGAGGTGTACACTGATGCTTCACGAGCCTAGTATGTCTTAATACGCGGGGGTTGCGCTTGCTTGCGGCTCGAGGCAACTCAAGACTCATGAGTAGAACTACCCCACTCATGACTTGGAACTAGCCGCCGTGGTTTTGCTCTTTAAGTCAGGATAAGGCTACTTATATGTGAGAAATCTGCGTATTCGGATCATAAGAGCCCCAAGTATATCTTCACACAAAAAGACTTGAATTCCCAAGAAAGGAGTGGAGTTGAGTACCGAAGACTGCGACTTTTTCACTCAACTATCATCCAAAGAGCAAATGTAATGCGATGACTAAGGTGAAAAGTCTCGGTGAACTCAATGTTTCCATAAGTAAATGAAGTTAAGACGCCTCTGGGAGATTTTGATCTATGGTCGGGGAAAGTGAATCTCGAATTACGCATATTCAATCTTGTAGCTCAACCATTGCTTCAAAGAAAGGATTGTGACGCTGTAATAAAAGACAATGAGTCGAGGCTATAATGGAGTAGGTTGGAGAGGAGTGAAATGGTTGAGAATCGCAATAATTAGCGATGGAGCACGGGTTTCGGGAAGTTGTTACGTGTACCGACCATGATCGGATCGTGAAAGAAGTATTAGACTTAATGCCATCATTCCAAGTTCTCCATCCATCCAGGGAGTAACAAATGTATAGGGACATGAAACGTGGTGCGATGGGTGGGAAGGGAAATGAAAAGGATGTAGCTAGATACATTTCAAAATGTGCGGTGTCAACAAGTAAAGATTGAACACCAACGGCCCTGAGGATTACCACAAATTCCTCGCCTCTATCCTGCAGTGGAAGTGGGATTACATCACCATGGACTTCAGACCGTTTTCCCTGACCGCACGAGGGAATAATGCCTTCCATGGGGTTATTGTTGATAGACTACCAAGTCCGCCCATTTTCGTATGAAGACCAATGGACAATAACCGAGACTCGAGCCACTTATATCCTTCAGGTTGTTAGTCAGATGGAGTTCCACTCTCTATCGTGGCTCGACTGCGGATTCTCTAAGCCTACGCAAGCACTCCGCAAAGTCTACAACAAGCGATGGGTACAAAGTTACATTTCAGCACAACTTTTCATCCCAAACGATGGCCAATTCGGGCAATACAGTTGTGGAAGACATGTTACGCAGGCTTCGCATGTCGACTTCAATGGAAACTGGAGTAATCATTTGCCGTTAGTAGAATTTGCGTATAACAACAGCTATCAGGCAAGTATTAGGATGGCACCCTATGAGGCATTGTATGGAAGGCCATGTAGATCACTAACATGTTGGTTGGAAGCGGGTGAAAGTTGCATGTTTGGGCCGAGGATTGAGAACTGGAAACTACAGAAGATCCAACTCGATCCTGAGAGACTACGCACGACGCCAGCAGACGTGGTATTATGCGTGATCGACGACGAAGACCTCGTTGGAATTTCAAGAGGGTGATTATGTATTCTCAAGGTGTCCCCCCAAAAAGCAGGAAAACATAGATTCTAAGAAGAAAGGGAAGTTAGCACCAAGATATATCGACCATTTGAAGTGATCAAAGTGGATAGCAAAGCTTCTACGCATCGGCCATAGCTACTCCGCCTCATTGTCTGAGGTGCATGATGTATTCCACGTATCAATGTTGAGGAAGTGTCTATCGGATGCAACACCGGTCGTAAACTTGGAAGATATAGAAGTCCAAGATGGGGTAAATATATGAGGAAATAACCGTGAGGATTCTTGATACCAAAGAAAAGCAGTTTCGCAACAAAAATCATCCGACTAGTGAAAGTTTTCAAGGGCAAATACCATGGAGTGGAGGCTAGGCTGGCATGGGAACCGGAGCTAGAAATACGAGAGAAGTAACCTCATTTATTCGCTACTAGAGGTAAGTTTCGAGGACGAAACTTTCTTTAAGGGGGGTAGATTGTAAACTCCCACATGTTTAAATATCAATTATCGTCCAATTAGTTTTACCTCTTAAATCAAAGCATAAGAATGATAAATATAAAAATGGTTACATAAATCATAGAAATAAAGGTTTTGTGGTTAAAACAACATTCAAAATGAACTGAACGCCGAAACCTTAGAGTAGTCCTACAGACACTGAGAGTGTAGTGGCAAACCGGCACTCTTGAAGAAACCCAAAATGCCCAATGAACGCAAAAATCGGGACCCATTTAGGTTTAAAACCCTTTTCCACTCCATTTCCCCATTTTTCTTGACTTCACTCTCACCCCACACCCTTGGAACCCTAGGAATCGGTAGAGAGGAAGAAGGAAGGGCGACCGTGATCGTGCCAAGATCCCCATACAAACCAAGGATTAAAGGTAGGGGTTTTCTCCCATTCACTTACATTGAGGCTAGGGTATGTATATATGTACGCTTTGGGGGCTATAAATGCTATATTTCTGGGTGTTCTGAAACCATTCTATCTCTGCACGTGGGAATGAGGAATTTATTCTTAAATGTGTTCTTTGGGGATTGATTTCTAACTCCTAGTGATTTGTGTGAGCAGAAAAATACCGTAAGTATGATCTCTTGTATTTTCTAACTATTTCTTGAATTGTTTTATGATTGTTTGTGGACTTAGAAGTTTTTCCAAGAAATTGAGAAATATGAAGGATTGAAGAGGAAATGAGTGATTGGTAAACTAAATTTCTTTCTGGTGGTGATTGAGGAACTGGGGATCTTTTATATAGTATGGGGATTCTTCTAGGGTGCTCACGCCTCGATTCGACTCACTGGACCCGATTCCGACCACTCGAAAATGATTCTCCACCCGGGGATTATTACATATTATCAGATTTTACATACAATAATGGGGGATTATGATATGCCGGGGATTTTTCACATAACATGGGGGATTTTTATATAGTATGGAGGATTCTACTAGGGTGATCACTGCCAGATTTCCGACTCCCTCGGGAATGGTTTTCTTTATGGGGATTTCTATATAATATGGGAGATTTTTACATAACCTATGAACTTATTACCTAGTATGGGGGATTTTTACATAACATGGGGGATTATTATATATTATGGGGGATTTTACATAATATGGGGGATTTTTACATAACATGGGGGATTATTATATATTATGGGATTTTTCTACATAAATAATGGGAATTATTATACATGGATTTACATAACATGAGAGAGATTTTTATATAGTATGGGGGGATTCTATTGCAGGATCACTCGCGTATTCACCACTGAATGATTTTTTATGGGATTTCTATATATCATGGGGAGATTTACATAATCTATGAACTTAGTTACCTAGTATGGGATTTTTACATAATCATGGGATTTTACATAACATCAGGGAGTTTACATAACATCTGGATTGTTACATATTATGGGATTATTTTTACATAACTGGGATTGCTTTTTATATTTCGGGATGTATACGAGAGGTTGTTGATACGCATGCTCATCTGATGCTTATACTCAAGAGATTGCTTTATAAGCATGCTTCGGTGAAAACCTTATTTGATATATGAGAGGTCGCTTCATACGCATGCTCATCCTATGCTTATACTCAAGAGAAGCTGCTTATAAGCATGCTTGAGAAAACCTATTTTGATATATGAGAGGTTGCTCATACGCATGCTCATCCTATTCTTATACTCAAGAGGTTGCTTATAAGCATGCTTGAGAAAACCTACTTTGATATATGAGAGGTTGCTCATACGCATGCCCTCATCCTATACTTATACTCAAGAGGTCATTTATATACATGCTTTCTGAGAAAAACCTACTTTGATATATGAGAGGCTGCTTACACGAGATGCTCATCCCATACTTATACCAAGAGGAAAAGAGCTTATAAGTATGCTTTGGAGAAAAACCTATTTTGATATATGAGAGGTTGTTTATACGCATGCTCTATCCTTAAACTTTTATACTCAAGAGGTTCCTTGCGCGATGCTTGAGAAAACCCTACTTGATATATGAGAGGTTAATAGGCATGCTCATCCTATCCTTATACCTGCCAAGAGGTTCCTTATAAGGATGCTTGAGAAACACTACTATGATGAATGAGGAGTTTATTGTAAGGATGTTTGAGAAACAAAAGAGAAACGGTTGGAAATGAAAATTGGGTGGAAAATGTTTAGTATTTGTTTATGCGTGGCTCGAGTGTACATTTACTTAAGTGTTTTCATATAAACTTGAGATCTATTTTCAATGTCATTGTTTTCTGTAAAATTGTACACCTATGATATGTTATAAAAAAATGAGACCGATTGTTTTTTTTATACTTTTCTAAACCTTGTTGGATTTTGGGAGGATTTTCCTACGGAGCTTGGTGCTCACCCCCCCTACCTACATCCCTTTTCAGATTTTACCTTTGAGGAAGTGGTAGAAACAGTGGAACCCGTGCAGTGGGAGGCCCCGATCGAAGGAAAGTTAGATCCCGAGGTCCCTCCGGTGAAGGAATTCAGCTGAGGTCAAGGTAGAAAAAGAAGAAGGCCGCAGTTTTCGCCCTAGTTTAGGATTTTCATTGTAATTCTGGATCGAATATCGCTGAAGATACAAAAGATGATATGGTGGTTAAGGCTTCGCTTACTCTTTTGTAAGGTTATTGTGGTATTTTATACGATGAATGGAAGTCTTTTGGGATAGTATTAAATCTTTATGGATAACAAAGCCCAATGTTGTTAATGTATTATAATTATACTTAGTGTTTGGGTAGAGTTCCCAACAAAGGAGACTCTCGCCTCGAATGTGGTTAAATTAAGGACCTCGTCAATTACAGGATTTTATTAGTGCTCTCATGGTGTGAATGGGTTTTATTATGTAGTGAAGTCCTGCGGGTAGTTTGGCGTTACAATAGTCTTTCATAAGGGTTTTTGCTGCTGATAAGAAAACTAACCGTCTATATGTCTCGCCATGTTCACTTGCGATTATTTTCCTTATGCTACCTTCACTATTCCTTCTTCGTTGACACCGATTATGTCATTTTTATTAACACTCGACCTTTTTTCTTCCTCCTAGTGATGTTCTTTCCCCATAGGTGTGACTCCCGCTTCGAGTTCGTCCTCCACTCCTTGTGTTCCTTGTGCTGACTCAAGTCCCATTCTCATGCCTCCTATCACGCTCTCTCAACCTTCTTCGCCCGAACTAGCCTTGGACATCCCTCCACCTGCCTCTTCTTCCTCTGCCCAATCGTCTACCTCTACTCGCCCCATGATCACCGTGCTGATGGCATTGTTAGCTCTCATTCTTCATTCGTTATGTGCTTTCCCGCTCCGTGGTTTCAGTAATATCTTATGTAAAAGAGCCTCGGTTTTAAATCAACTGCCAAGCATCCAAATTTGGTTCTTGGCAATGGATGATGAAATTTCTGCTCTCAATCATAATAACACATGGCGATTAGTTCCCGTCCAAATTAATCATAATGTTAGGTTGGTTATGGATTTTAAGACTAAGCTTCATGCCGATGGATCCATTGAGCATCACAAAGCTCGTCTAGTGGCGCAAGGTTTTTCTCAAAAGCATGGCATTGGGATTTCCAGAAGAAACTTTAGTCCCGCTTGTTCGACCACTGCTTGTATTATTTTGTCCCTTGTTGTTATGAATAATCGGGCCTTTACGTCAACTTCGATGTAAAATGCCTTCGTTCATGTCTTTCTATCCGAGGAAGTCTATATGGAGCAACCCCCAGGCTACATTGATCCACAATTCCCAACTCATGTCTATCGCTTACAACGTGCTCTTTATGGCCTTAAACAGGATCCTCGAGCATGGTTTCGCTTTCAACCACTTCTCTTGCTCGTATTAGGTTTATTGCTAGTCGTGTTGATTCCTCCCTTGCCCATCATAGTCCTCATGTTGTTATTTATCTTCTCTTATATGTCGATGATATGGTAATAATAGGAAGCAATTCTTCTATGTTGAGTTCTCTCATTGATCGCCTTGCCAAAGAATTTTCCATGAAGGATCTCTTGATTCACACTATTTTTCGTGGGGTTGAAGTTGTTAGAAATGACAAGGGTCTTTTCTCAATGCTTAAATACTAGTTTGATTTTTTGACTCCGCTGCACTGGTGGATTGCAAGCCTATCTCAACTCCTTTGGTGATCTCATCTCACCGATTCCGGTATTTCCTAATCAGATGCTACATAGTTTTGTTCTCTAGCTGGAGCATTACAATATTTGACTCTTACGCGGTCAGATTTAACCTACAGTGTTAAGTCTATATGTCAATATATGCATGATCCCACCGTCAATCATTTTAGAGCCTTCAAGCGTATTTTGCACAATGTCAAAGGAACCTACCATTATGGCCTCCAACTCACAGATTCTTCCTTTAATTTTACTTAGCTATTCTTAATGTTGATCGGGCCGGTCGTCTCCGTCACCGGGCGTTTCCACAACCGATTTGGTCGTTTATCTTAGCCACAACTTAAATTTCATGGTGCTCTAAAAAGCAAACTATCGTGCTCTTGCGTCTGTTGCTGCGAAACTCTCATGTACACTTCAACTTCTTCAAGAACTCCATATCACCCTCCCCTCTCCTTCGAGACTCTTATGCGACAACAATAGTGCCATGTTCATTGCTTCCAACTAGTTTACTCAAATCTCGCCCAAACATATTATTGACTATCATTTTGTTAGGGACTTGTTGCCGTAAGGTTATTAGTCTTGGCTTTGTCCTTGCCACACCTCCAATCAATACGTTTTTACAAAAAGGGGTGGCCACTGCAATTTTTATCGATCATGCCAAGTTGTGTTTTTCCTCTTTCTACCACGCAAACTTTGAGGGGGGATAATAGAGGGCAATCTGATTCCTCTTATTATGACCAAGATACAAAAAGGATTCTCCACAATTGTAGCGCCATTTTCCTTAAGGCTTGTTTCATGTTTGTAATTGTACGCATACAATGCATCTTCTCTCGTCTTATAAATGAATATCTCCTCATAGCTTTCATCTACTTATACTTCCTTACGATAGGATGGAAGATTTTAATTTTTTTTGTTAATCTTGGCCTAAAATCACTTCCTTTGTCGCTTTTTCTCCGTGATCTGGTTTTCTTTTCTAATAAAGGTTCTCATCCACACCGATTTGGGTGTGCCTTTATTTTACCTTGTTTTCCTATTTTTGTCAGTCGATACGATGCAGCGTGTAGTCGTATCGCTGCTCTCGTGTATTTGTGTCATCGACAATTGGCTCTTCGACTTTCATGTTTGCGCTCAATGACAAAGTTAGATCCGACATAATCATCATATCAATTGATTTTCGTTAGTCAAATCAGAATCTCATGTATTATAATCATTTTTATTATCAAAATGCGGCAGGCTTTATTTCATCATTGTTGCTATTAACACGGATATCAAGATCATCCTTAAAGTTTTTAGTATTTTTAACATGAGATACTTGAATCAATAAATTTATTCATTTTAAAATATATATATATTATAAGGAAGTGAAATCAAACTTAGAAGCACTTTTGTTTACGATGGTTTTTCAAAGATGCTTAAACCAAAATTTTCAAATTAATATATAATATATATATATATATATATATATATATATTTCTTCTTCTTCTTTTAAGAAGTTGCATTTTATAATAAGTTAGAACTATTAAATTTTCTAGGAATAATGCATTCTTAGCGCCTTACACTTCTTTATATTTTTTGGTATTTGTCCTTACTCTAAAATGTTCAATTAACTCTGTAATATTCTAGCCACTGATCTACTCCTTCTAACTTAATCATTTAATTTTTATTTTAAAATTAGACAAAAATTAAAGATCGATTTTGTAATTTTAGTTAGAAATGATACTATTTTATTAAAAAATTAATTTTCAAAATTGAGATAAAAAATTTAATTTTTCTATAGTCATTATATAAATTTAATATTTGTAATGAGACGGGATATTTTTTTCTTCATGGTATTTTGTTTTTCAAAAATATCTTAAAAATAAATTATTTATCTTAATAATTTTTTATTTTATTTTTTGGAACTTTTTTAGAATGTTATACAAATATTGAATAAATTAAACGGTAGAGTTTTTTTTTTAAAAAATTGGATTAGGATACTATAAATACCTTTTTATTTAAAATTTTATTTTTTGGAAATTTAGATAAGATTTTATTTTTTTTTGATAAATAATATATGAATTTAACAAGGTAATAAGGATGTAATAAAAATGAGGATGATTTTTCTCATTATTTTGAAAAATAATTAAAAATTATTATAATACACTTTTGTATAATATTTTAATAAAATTATAAAATAATAAATAATTATGATACGAAATTTATTTTTAAGTTATTTTTAAAAATATACCTGGAGAAAAATCAACTCTACTTATACAAAAATTAATATATTATCTTACAAAAATAATTTTTACCTAAGAGGTACCAATCTTTAAATGAAAATGATTATCCTATCTATTCAATTTTTTTAGAAAAACAATCCATCTTTTTTAATTTATCTAATATTTATATAATTTTTGTATGGAATATTTTAATAAATATTATAAAATAATAAAATACTATGATCGTAGTTTTATTTTAAGTTATTTTAAAATAAGTACTGAGAAAAATATCAACTTCATTATACAAAATTAATATATTATCTAAAAATAAATTTTTATCCAAAAGAAAAATTAATCTTTAAATGAAAATTAGTTATCCTATCTATTCAATTTTAAAAAAATCCATCTTTTAATTTATTTAATATTTATATGTAATATTTATAACATTGTAAAAATTTCATGAAAATAAAATAAAATTATTACACTTATTTCCTGAAGTTATTTTTAAATAAAATACATGAGAAAATATCATTCTTTTTTATAAATGTTAAATTTATATATTTGTAAAAACCTGAGAAAATTTAATTTTCCTCGAAAAGGGTAAACAGTAATTTTGATCAAATTGAATTTTTCAGATATTCAATGACGATATGGATCAATTGCTGGAAAATCTGCCCTCGTAAATCTAGCTACCACATCGAATTTTTGCCTAAATTCAGACAATGGAATTTCACGCTTTCGAGGCAATCTGCAGTGCAAGACACTTGACACATTTTGTGTTAGTAATAGTGCTCTAGGTCTATCGATGGACATGATATTTTGATCATTTATGATAATTTAATTATTGCGATGATTTGCATGCTTATTATATATAATGTCCTTGAATAATATTATTAATTATTCTAAATATCCCTAATCTAAGTTATTGCTATGGGAATAAATAATAAATTCAAGATTAGTATAAAGTTTGATTGATATTCATGGGATGAATAACATGTATGAGATACAAATCAATGATATCTATTTGAAGAGAACAACATTTAATGTAACTGATCTGCATTTATCACATAATAACAAAGCCCAAGGTTAATCCTTTTAATAGTTGTGTCATTAAAATCCTTTGACCGAGATCGCTATAGTTCTCAACTTAATGAATATTGTGTTTTGATACAATCAAATGTTGTCTTTAATCTGATGACATATGGTTATAATTGAACATAATAAGAATTTATGTAAAGAGATATGAGCTGATTAAATGGAATTTGTCCTCTTATTATAAGAGAGATATCTCTGTCCCCTTCTGATAATTGAGACTGAGAAATGCATGACCGTGCTCAAATGAATTGATGGAGACTATCACATTTGTTTAGTCACGAATTTGGCTCGAAAATCAAAGATAGAACGATATAAGGTCGACTCTCGTCTACGCCTTATATTCTATCAAGATCATGAGACAAATGGATTATCTCATTGAAGATATTAAGGTTTGGTTCATACATGAAATTTTCATTTAATCTTGGGTAGTCATAGTGTCTTGCTAGAGGCCACTTTTGGCGACTTTGTAGGACTGTGAAATGTGATTTAGGCTTATTGTCAATATTTAATGAACCTATAGGTCGCACATTAAGAACGAATAATAACGGTTATGGTTTTTTTCACTTCAGGAAAATTTAAAATGATGGAGATTATTTTAAATTACAAATAACAATTAGTTGTTATTTAAATTCGAATTTAATTTTGAGAAAGTTTAAATTAAGATTTAAATTATAAAAATAATTAATTTGTTATATTTTCTTATTGATATGAAATAATCAGAAGCGGTTTTTTTTTTAAAGAGTTTTAAATATATAATAATATAAATTTGCTTTCCTTATCTAATAAGGATTTGAATTTAAATTGTTATTATTTAAAAGAGTTTTAAATATATAATAATATAATTGCTCCTTTATCTCGATAAGGATTTGAATTTAAATTGTTATTATTTAAAAGAGTTTTAAATATATAATAATATAACAATTGCTTTCTTTATTCTGATAAGGATTTCAATTTAAATCTATATTTAAAAGAGTTTTAAATATATACAATATAAATTCTTTGAAGATCCCACGAACCAAGACGCAGTATCGGAAGGCCTGACGAATCGATCTACAAGAGGTAAGTTTCGCTTACCCTTCCTTCGCTTACGAAACGCATGTGATCCCATGGGTTAAGGGATAAAATTATAAATCTCGCCGCATTTATGCTCCAACCATATCGATATTCCGCCCTGTAACCCACGATTTCGAGTGGCACACAATGCCACGTGTTAGGTGCGTAATTAGTCAAATTGTGGAGAGCTGCTGTGGCCTTACATGGATATGCATCTCCTAATTGGATGGAAACTGGAAGTAGGTGGATAAAAGCATAATGTGTAATCCTATCAACCAATGGAAGGTTGACATGTGGCAAGTGAGATGACCCATCTTGACTCCTCTCTTCTCCCAAACGGTTTGGAGCAAATGGTATAGTTTTGTGTTAAGAGCAAAGGAAGGGATTTAGAGAGAGAGGCTCCACCCTCTTCTTAAAATTCTTCTCCAGGATCGGATAGCTCCGCTCTCGCCGGGCCAACAGCAAAGTTGTTCTTATCGCTACAAGCGGGCTACTGTGAACACCGATTTTGTAGAGTTTCAACAACCAGTAGGAGGTAGGGTCTTCTCCTACTTGGTCTATTTCTGGCTTAAGAGTCTTGTCAATGGTTTGATGGTGTGAGGTCATGAGTGGTTGCCGCGCCGGCCCAAAACTTGAACTCGAAATGCCGGAATTTTCGGGGACCCATTTCTATGCCTTTAACGATCTCTACGGTGCAAGGCCTTGTGTGCCTTATATGTGTATTATATTTCAGGTGTTATCATTTGATATTTGAATAATATGCAAATTCAGATTTGAGTGTTGTGAGGTCGGAATGGCTATAGATTCTTGCCCAAAGAAGTGGAACTGTTGATGAGGGGTCAGTCTACCTTGATAGCCCACTATCGTTTTAGGACTGTTAAAAACAGTCCCGGCTACGATGACCAAAAATGTCCATGTGAATTTGCTTGAATTGGGATGGTATGGATTGTGTGGAAAATGATATGTTGATGCATGTAATTTAATGTGTTAACATGAGGTTTGGAATTATAAGGAAATATAATTGTGTGTGAGCCATCGAATTGGATATATGAATTGGCATAATGCATTTCATATCCACCGGGGCACCCTAGAATAGTTGGTGTGAGTGCATGACAAATAAATCGGAGGGTTGTCCAACGATAAATTTTTGTAAAATTATTAAAATAATAATTTTATCGAAAGTTGTCCGAAGAATTGTGTTGAAAATCATTCCAACAATTCACGCCGCAGGGCCCATGAATTGTTTCGAGAGTTACTCCAACAAATTCACCGGAGGATTGTCCAACGTATTTATACATCGGAGGGTTGCCCATAATTAAAAACAAATATTTTTGTTTGAAATGATTTTCATACATGGCTTAGGCATGTATGAGGGAGCTCGGTGAGACTAAACATAGATTGGCACAGATATTCGGCAGATCATGTTGTATTTGCTTGAATGTGCTTGGTTGGCCATTACATGTGCTCTTAGGATGGGAGGGGACCTGCATGTAAGATACTTACCATCGGGTACTGCTCACCCTGTCGAGGGAAAATTATTTCAGGTACAGGGAGTGTTCGGGAAGACGTCGCTCACTAGAGGCCGTTTTTAAGAAAAAAGCCGGATTGTGGTTTTGATATATATATTTTGTAAAACATGTATTAGAATTCTAAATTTTAATATATGTTTAAATTAAGAGTGATGTAACAACTCTTGAAATTATTGCAATATAGTTGGATATATTTTGGTGAGTATGATGTATAAGCTAATGTGACCATTTTTACTCATGTATGAGTCCTCACATATGAGATACACAAAGCCATAGACAAGGCGGTCACCCGAATTTTAAACGGTATCACAATATTATTTATAAAAATTAATTTTTAGCTAAATTTGAGAAAATTTCACTTTAAATAGATAATTATCCCTGTTCAACTAAAAATTATTTTAAAAATCAATATTTTAATTTTTATCTAATTTTAAATAAAAATGACGATAATGATTAAATTGGAAGGATGGATAAATGATAAATAATAAGGGTTACGACAACCTTTCGTAATGGACTTATTTTTCTTTTTTTTAATAGCGCGAGGGATCAATTTTAAACATTTAAAGTGTAAGGGGTAAATATCAAAAAGTGTGAAAAGTGCAAGGAATAAATGTCAAATTCATTATTCAATTTTCTAACATAATTGAAAAACAAGTTTGTCTTTTTTGAGATTTTTAAAGGGTTATTTTATTAAAATAAATTAAATGATCCCCGTTTCCTTACAAAAAACAAATCTTTCATTTTTTCTTTTTCACCCAACAAAAAATATCTATTTTTTATAAACATTTTCTCATTTTTTTCTCAGAAAATAATAATATTTTCTCTAAAAATACCATTCTAAATAATAATAGAAGCGTGAAAAAAAAAAGGTAACTTTATTGTAACCTTTTTTTTGAAAAGGATATTACTGTAACTTTCAACTTCGATTAATGGTAATTTATATAGAAAATGTGAGATCATAGCATGAGATTAACTTAAAATAAATTGGTAGCAACTGCCTCTTACATTTTCTATTTTATCCAGTTTTGAAAGTTTTATTCTTTATTTTTAAAAATATTTTATTAATTAGTTAGTAATTGCATTTGAGTCTATAATTTAAAAAATTATGTCCTGCTAGTTAGATTTAAGTCCGGATAAGTATGACTAATTTGCATGATTAACTATATATTCTTGGTAGATCATTCAAAGCAAAAACTGGGAGTGTGAATATTATACAATCTAGATAAATGTAAAAATACGACAACTTTGTCTTGCAATTCCTTGATCAACCATGGTTATATATAATCTTGAAATTGTTCGTGATTAACAAATGGATTTTGATTTGGTTTTTAAAATTGGGTTTATCCATTTACTTTTTAAATTTTGGAGGAAATTAAAGATTTAAAAATAACCCTAACTTAATCATTTTTTTGATATCACTGAACTTGATGTTATCATGAGTGAATCAATAGGGTATAGTTGCATATTGTTCAAAGTTGGTTTTTATAGTTTCTTCAGTTGTTAGGTTATAAAGTAGTATGTATAATAAGAGTCAATAAAGTCTATCACAATGACTTGCAAACCATGGTATCATGCCAATGGTACAATCTCCAGCCTAGCAAATCTTTCATGCACAAAGATCGATTCATCATCACTTCAATAATAACTACTTTCATGCCAACATCTCAGAAAGCATTCTGTCAAACTCTGAATCATTCCGTTCAAACTTTGAATCACTCTCTCTTATGGCAAACCCAAATGGAGAATGCCATCTTTCTCCTATGCATTTGAAGACCATATTGAAGGTGAGAGCCACATTCAACTCAAATGTACCAGGATGATAAAGCAGAAAGAAAGCTGCAAGTCATGAGAAATAAGTGAATGCTAGTAACAAAATTTAACAAAGGAGGAAAGAGGAAAACTACCGTAGAAAATTTCAAATATTCTGAGTTACCTTGTCTTTAAATTTAACTAGGGCTGGTACCTGAGCCAAGCTACCGGCTCGCCTGGCCTCGCTCGTTCTACTGGAAAAAAGTCACTGGGTCAGCTCGGACCATCCATGGTCGGAACTGGAAGCTCATTTCACGGTTCCCACACGCGTGATCCGGTCTTCAATGCATATGCATCCCGACTAAAAAGGCCGAGTGAAATGCCGTGTCATGTGTCCCGGATATCAATGTAATGGATCCTCAAGCTCTAGATCCAATGACATGGATGGAAAACGCGTGAACTCACGGTGGCCGCTAAGGAGGCGCTTAACGACCGAAGAAGGCCGTGTAGCTCGAGCGAACCAGACGCTTTCGCCGACTGGGGGATCAGATTTAGATCTCCGTGATATGCTCGGTAGCTTTAAATGGTACCCACTTATAGCGTGAAGGTGCTCTAGCGATCAAGATGTTCCAAAGGTGGATAGCATGAAGCATAAGTCACAAAGGACGTCGGGGGAAGGACATGGATGTCGGGTACGACCCACCGGGTACGATCGCCCATCCCGTGTACAAGAACCGATTACAAATATTAGTGGTATTGGGGTTCTATGGAAACTATAGAGGGCCGGTCATGAGCTTAGACAAGGTTTGCCGATCTTGAGTAGCATTAAGGGTATGCACGGACCCACTGATACGATCAATTCAAATTTCGAGAACATGATCCAATCTCAAAATCAGTATCGGGGCCCCTTTCGATAATCGGGTATCGACTTAACCCTACCGGGATTCAGGCGTGGGTATGGGTAAAGGCATCAAGGGTGATCGTGGGGGTGGGGTTTCATAGAGGAAACAAGGAGCCGGCATCTAGGATCACAGAATGTAAGGTAACACCGAGTGCCACCGCTATCGGGTATGAAAAATTTGGGCCAACCGGCCGACATAAGGCGTATTCGGATCTCCACCAAACAGCGGGCAGCTTATGGGTCTTGAAATTAACTGGCGCGCATCTTGGTAGTCGAGGTGGTGGCCAACTTAACCATGTGCAAATGCATATTGCCAATAGTTTCGTTGTTACTAATGAGTTTGTTTGCAGATCTTGTCGATATATTATTTCTTTATTTAGATAATTGATTAAAACCAATCATGTTTCTTATTCAATGATTTCTGTAGTATCTTATTTCTTCACTCCAATTTCTACTTGTTTTAATTTATTTACAAATTTTCACTGCAAGTCGTTTCATTAGTTGGAATTCTCTGTGAATCCGTAAAGGAAACAATGTCAAGGAGGTGGCTTTAAAAGCTTTAGTATCAATTGCTAAATCAACTAAGGTAAAACAAATCCCATAGAAAATTATTTCCTTAATTGATGTATTTGTTATCTGATTGATTACAAAAAGTTAAAAAGTTACTTATCCAAAAAAAAAAAGTTAAAAAGTATATGGACTGAGCTTGAGGATTAATTACAATACAAACTTGTATAGGCTCGGGATTGGCCTTCATTCGAGAGCTGCTTCTCCGAGCTCTGCTCATATGGAAAACTTACTTCAATGAGCTCAAGCCAAGCTTTTTTTTTTTAAATCAAGCCGCTTGAGCCCGATTTTAAGCTCATTCCAAAAGCCCGGCTCGGCCTCGAGCTCACTATAAATTAACAAGCCTAGCTCAAATGTTCAAAGCTCTCACGGCCATTTGGTTATCAAATTCTTAATTTAACCGGCCCTTTAAATTCGTCATTTTAAGAAAATTAAAATTTTTAGGCTATGTTTGGTCAATAAATTTTTGAGGAAAATGCAAATAAAAGAAAATAGGGATAAAAAGGAAAAGGTAGGGAAGAATAGATTTAAAAAATAATACAATTAATTAATTGTTTTTATTTTACTATTTCAAATTCATTTTCACTAAAGAGCAGCCGATTTAAATATGTATAAGTTTTTAACTAGTTTTAAATATAACTGATCTTCTTCAATATTTTCCCAATGAAAAATCAAACATGAGAAAATAATTTGCCTTAATATTTTTTTAATACTCTCTCAAAAAGCCAAACATAAGCTAAAAGACCATCAACTGAGGAAAAGAGGTATGACGGTACATCAATTCACTAATAGATCACCCAGCATTCATGGAAGAGCCAGCAATATATTTGATGGAAGTTGGAACTCACCCATTTGAAGACAGCATCTTTTAGGCAGTTCGGAAATGGGACTGCTTAGTTAGTTACACACCCTAAAAAAGAAAGAGAACGTTATATTATACAGTGAAAAGGGGCAACGACATTTCAACCATGCTCTATATTTTCTGGTTTCTGAAAACATAAAATTAAATCAAATAGTTTAATTGGCCAAAAATAGGGGTACAACTCGATTAGATTGGATCTGATTGATGGTCAGCTCAAGCTCAGACCATATATTAAATTTATTTGTTGGAACCCAACCCAACCCAACCCAACCTGAAGATCAACCAACAAGGCCAAACCAAACCTGATATTTTGAAATCAGGTTAGGGACAGGTTGGTCAGATTGATTGTCAAGTAATATATATATATATATATTTAACGCTCCAGTTCTGGTTAGAGACGATGAAGAATCCAGCGACGGCAATGATGAACAACAATCCAACTCATTCCGTCAATGGATTATGGACAACAATCTGGAAATTGAAGGTACCCCAAAGAGCAATAATTCTGATGTGGGTGATCCTCCATGACAAACTCATGACAGACAAGGAGAGATATCGGAGAGAAATAGCTCCAAAACCCTTTTGTAACTGCTGTCCGAGTGAAGTAGAGGATCTAAATCACTTATTCAGGTATTGCACCAAGGTAGGATCCCTATGGCCTCAGATTATGGAGAATCAGTCGTGGAGTCATGCAATACGCGTTTGCCTTTGTAGGGACAAAGTGTTTGCATGGAATATGAGAACAAAAAGAAGTAACAGGAGGATTGGAGCTTGAAGGACCAATTTGCTATGTGCCTATTGTCATTGTGATTTGGAAATGGCGAACCGGGAGGATGCTGAGAAGGTTTGCGATGAAGAATTAAAAGCTAACCTAGTGTTCTCAAAACCGTCATCATGCAAGGCAGAAGAGGAACCCAAACTGCCAAGTGGGTTGGCTGGATTCCTCCACAACAAGGCTGGGTAAAACTCAATACAGATGGGTGCCTTAACGGGAAAGAAAACTTTTCTGGAGGAGGCATATTAAGGATATTAAGGGACTGCCATGGAAATTGGATCGGCGGGTTCTCTATCAGACTAGGTACATGTTTGGTGCCAGAGGCAGAAGCTTTGGGCACCAATCCACTGCCTACAGATAGCATGGGATTGCGACATCACAGATACCTCATAGTAGAAACAAACTCTTCAGCTTATAAAGAGATCAGATCACAGAGCATTGAAAGTGGCCGGAACAGCAACCTGATCAAGGGACGATGCAAGTCTTCAAACATAATTGGACAGTGGAAGGAAGCATGTATTGCGCGAGATGAAACAAGCCGCAGATTTCATGGAAAACCTTTGCGACAAATCTCTCCATAATAAGAGAGCTTTTTATATGTGGCCAGACCTACCGAGGGAATCGCCAGTCTGTTACAGAAGGACAGGAGGGTGTCCTTATGCCTAGGAGAGTTGTCGAGTAACTGCTTGGTAGTCCCCCTCCATTGGAACAAAAAAAAAAATAATAATAAACCTATATTCAATAAATAAAAAATTATTATTGATCATGTTGAGTATCATATGAATATTTCATAGAATATCCTATGTTTGACTTTTTCCTTTCTTCTATATTTTTTTTTGATGAATAAACATCAGAATATGTTAAAACCACCAAAAAGGAACCCTGGGAGTACAAGGAGTACAAAAGGGCCCTCAATGGGGAAGTAAGGGAAGAAACAATTAACTACCCATACAAGACACCAAAAAGCTCATTCACAATCCATCCAAAATAAAAATCAATCAACACCTTGGTCTCTCCACAATGCATATTAACTCCAAGACTAGAGGCTACTAAGAAAAGTAGACTTCATCCTATTGATTGAAATATCCACACCCTCAAACACCAATCTATTTCTTTGTATATTATTTTTTCCTTTGTACTTCATAACGCTTTTAGTGTTTTCTTTGTATATAAATAGGTAGGGTCTATACTATATTATTCATTCACCAATAAAAAGCGTAATCCCTTTTCTTCTATCCTTTCATATGGTATTCGAGCCACGAAGATTAGGTTAGGCTTAGTCGCAATCAACTCTTGCGTAACCCATATAGTGGTCAAATCTCACTCCAATCACATCAACCTTATCAGAATCATCCCTGAGCCTCTTGATGTCACAACTGTTTCAATGCCTCATTAAATTTTCTCAACCTCAATCCGGGTGTGTGATCACTCCATCGATCGCCGAAGCCCCGCTATCCTTGTGCGGCAGGACCTCTACAACAACCTCCACATGCGCCTCGCCATAGCTTCAAGTCTCCGCCCCATCCCCTCACAGTCAACACGTGAGGGCACATGGACAACTTTCCAACAACGCGTTCCATCGACGACGCCTTCTACCGCCAACCTATCTCCTATCACTTTGCTTCTCCACTTTTGGCGCCAGAACTACCATTTTTTCCCATTTTTCTTTGATCACTGATTCTAAGGCTTTTCCATCACTTGAATCTTCCCCCTTTGTGTTTTCTTCATTACTTTACAACACATTCAAGCCCTTAGGAGTCGTTTGTTCCATCTAGAAGTACCGGTTTTTGTTGATTCGATCGATTTTATGCTAATTTCTCATCTCTATGGCTACCAAAGGGAGCTCATCCACACCTCCGGGAGTTATTCTTACACCCAACGAGTATAAGGAGTAATTATTCTCACCAAGGTGTAAACTAAATCTCGCATCCATTCATCGCTCCCAGACCCATAATGCCTCTCTGCCATTTTCACATCTCATACGGACCCTTGCATTCTCGATTCTGGAGCCTCTGATAATCTTTCCGGTAATAAGGATATTTTTTCCTCTCTTACCTTTACTTCTTCTTTACCTATGGTTACTTTAGCTTATGGATCTCAAACCATAGCTAAAGGAATTGGTTCGACATGCCCTCTTCCTTCCCTACCCCTTACTTCTGTCCTTTATGTTCATGATTCTCCTTTTAACCTGATTTCCATTAGTACGTTGACTCGTGACCTTAATTGTTTGATTACCTTTTCTGATAACTCTGTCACATTGCAAGACTGAAGTACGGGAAGGACGATTGGCATAGGACGTCAGTCTCAAGGCTTCTTTCATCTCAGCTCGCCTTCATCATCCTATTTATAATTTCTTGACTTATCACTACTTATCTTCACCATATTCTTCTTTTATTTCCACCTTGTCTCGCTTCTTCCTGTACCAGGCATGAGGCCCTCTCATTCGGGTCGGAAACATGCACGGTTAAGGAAATGACCATTTACATTCTACTTCAGCACATGGGACCTAGTCACCTTACCTACTCATGAAGTCTCTTGCTGTCAGCTGGTTTATAAGGTTAAGATTTATCCAGATGGCTGCAGAACTGCCTTAAGGCTCATGGTTGCTAAGGGGTATACTCATATATATACCGAATTACTATGACACATTTTCTCCTGTTGCCAAGATGACTTTCGCTCGGCCTTCTTCATCTTTAGTTGCTATGAGATTCGCCTCAGACATAGTTAGACATGGAAAACGCCTTTCACACGGCGACCTCACAAAGGAGGTATATATGGAGCAACCACCTGGTTTTGTTGCTTAGGAGGAGTCTAGTTTGTATGTCGGCAAGCATCGCTCCCTATATGGCCTAAAGCGGCCCTCGAGCTGGTTTGAGTAATTTAACTTCGTGGTATAGGAGTTTGGTATGACTCATACATCAGACCACTTATGTTTTCTTTCTATCATCATACAACCTCAGGGTAATACATCTATCTAATTGTTTATGTGGACGACATTGTTATTATAGGCAATGATCAAGATGGTATTCAGAAGCTAAAACAGCACCTCTTCAATCAGTTTCAGACAAAAAACTTGGGGAAACTCAAGTACTTTCTAGGGATTGAGATAGCTCAGTCTAATTCCAAAGGTTTGTTATGTCTTTGATAAAGTAATCGCCTTGGATATATTAGAGGAACCGATATGCTAGGATTGTAAACTTAAACACTCAGATAGATCCTAATATCAAACTTGTGCTAGGATAGAGGGAGCCTCTACGAGATCCAGGAGATATCGATGATCAGGAGACTAAACTACCTCACAATCACCAACCGCATTTTCTTCCCGTGAGTGTGTAGTTAGTCGCTTCTTGCAATCACCGCGGTGATAGTCACCGGGATGTTGTGATTCGTATCCGTTATATTTGAACACCGCCAAGGGCTGCTATACTAAAAATAGAGGTCATACTAAATCGCTGATATTGTGATGCGTATCAAGTGTGCTCACCCAAGCAGCATGACACTCCACTTCAAGATATTGTGTATTTATTGGAGGCAATCTAATATTTTGGAAGAGTAAGAAATGTGAAGCTGGGCCAACCAGATCTAGTGTTAAAGTCAAAACAGCCATGGTTTTGGCAACTTGTGTAACTCATATACTAAACATCTTCTTAAGCAGCTTAAGATTTGGGGCGATGAACAATGAGGTTTGTTTTGTGATAATCAAGCAGCTCTACACATTGCCCTCCAATCCAATCTTCATGAGAGTGACCACATTATTGAGGGATTATCACTTCATTCAAGAGAAGACGCGATCGATCGCATGACTATTGGTTAATGATCCCTGAGCTGACCAACTAGCTTTGGTCACCGAAAGTCTCTCAAAGGTCCTATGATTAAGTATATTGGTAATAAGTTTGGTGCATATGAACTATATGCTCCAGCTTGAGGAGGAGTGTTGAGTATAATAGGAATATTCCATGTATCATCCTATAGCGACTCTTTTCTTTTCTCGTATATTATTCTCTTCCTCAGACTTTATATTGTTTTCTTTTAGTGTCTTCTTGTATATAAATAGTAGGACATATACTATATTATTCATTCACTAATAAGAAAAAATAGAACCTTTTTTTCTATCCTTTCACAAATCACATTCATCGAATTAGAAATCTAAAGACTTTACAAATAAGTGCCAATATTAGAAATTTATAACATCCAATAGTCAATCAATCCCATAATTAAAACCCTACACTAGAATTCACAAAATGAACCAAAAGCTCTAATAAAAATAAATCAAAAGATCATCACATAAGATTACATACATTTTCAAGCAATTTCCAACTCAATAGTCATATTAAGAGTTAGACTTTACACTTCTAACATATTTCAAGAATAAATTTTAATTATTAATCATTCAAACAATTCATAATTTGAAGAAAATGACTTGTCCAAGATATTCCTGAAATAATTTAGAAAGCCATAATGCATCTTCACAAAAGAGGAAAAGTATATCAAGAACAAAAGTCACGACAAACAAATTAATATTCATAATATCCAAATAACTAATCCTTCAAAGGCGATTGATACGCCCAATAATGAAGCTAGATTCAAGGAAGTCCACAACCTAAATCTAGATAGGCCAATGGGTTGTGTCGCTGAGCCTTATAACGGACCACCCCGTTAAAAAGTTATGTCGGCCCGATTACTATAGTGGGTAAGGCTGACACAATCAAAGTGAGCAAAAAGTGATGCGCTGACTCTAGAAATGCCCATCATGCCGGCCGCCCATCGCCCATTGTGTTAGTCATTGAAAGATATTAAGTTTTGGCGAAAACAAAATTTTGAGAATTTTATGTTATATGTTTAGTTAGGTAGGTACTCAAACTATAGTAATGCAATTCTTCCCCACTTTTTTTTCCCTTATTTTTCATGTAAATTGTTGAAATATTGAATAAAAATAGTTTTTAAATTTTATTTTTATGTTCCAATATTTTAAATTTATTTGTCATTTTAATTAAAAAAACTAAATTAAATACAATCTTTTTATATCTTTGATAATAAAAATAATAATTTATACAACAAAAAAATGAAATAAAATTACGCCCCATCATGCCTAGCTCAATGGTAGACCTATTCACTGCTTCAAACCGGTACGAGCATGTGAAGAGGGTCACAAGTTCGAGTCCCAATGAGAATAGTTTACTACCAAGAAATTAAACTATACTCAAAAAAAAACTAAGAAATTAATTTTTTTAAAAGTAGGAGCCCACTATCGCAAATTTCATAGGCATGACCTAATTGTCATTGAACACGTTGCGCCCACCAATTTTTTTCCTCGGGGTGGCACAACACGACCTCATTTAGGCTGGCATGGCTCAGCACATTGGCCTCTACATGACCAAACACGCGTATTATAGCTCCGCACGTCTGCTGGACACATCTACTCAACTTGGTGACGTAAATTTTGTTTCGTAGTTAGAATTTTTTTTTTACTCAAACCCTATAATTGTGAATCAAGTTGTCCAAGCCCATAAAATAATCAGGCCGGATTGGGTGAAGCATCTAAGTTTTAGCCCTAGCCAGAAGAGTCACTAGTACAAAACAAAATCAAAATAAACAATGCACATAAGAAAAGAAAGAGAAATATGTTTACCCAACCATGCAACGCTCCTGAGAAGCTCGCAGGCATCTTGAATGTCTATTCAAACCATTGCCTGGGAACTAGAAGTCTCATTTTGCCATCACTGTTACGGTCCATGGGATCATTGTACATGTTGAGCCTCCAGTTTCCAGCATTGGACTCACCACATGTGGGCCTCTTCCTTGTCAGCATCATGTCTTTCAGGTCCAAGCTTGCCCTTTCTCTCCCTGCTTTTCCAGAGCATCTGAGCCAGAAGCTCTTGGACTGTTTGCTTGGTCAGAAAATGAGATAACTTCCTGGGAAAGAAAATTTTGGTGTTTAAGAGGTGGAAACAATGTGGTCAAGATGGGACTAACCATGAGGGTTTGAGTATCAGATGAGCCAGTGGTAATGGCCAAGCCTAAATCTCAACAAAGCTATATAACTAATTTTAATCAGCTTATATATAGAAATTAGAAAACTAAACCAAAAATAGAAGGAATATCGAAAATGATAGCTAAGACTCACAACAGTGCATCAAGAGTGCATACCTTACATGGAGCATTTAAGTATATAATCTCCAATGAAGCATTTGGCTAGCTGCAGGCTGAAACAATGTAAAGCCCAACAGAAAAAGGCTTGCTTTCCCATAGCACTCAGTCTTTGTCCTGCTTTTCACCCTATTATCATTTAACATTTTTCTTATACAGTTTATTTAACTGAGCATCAACCTTTCTTTCCTGGTTTTGCAAGGGCAACTGATATGGGCAAGTGGTATTTCATTACGGAATAAACCCTTCTCATTCATCTCTTCAAATAATCTTTTGCTTCAGCCTGTATGACCGCTTTAATGACTTGTTCAGCCTGGCTGCTTAGATAGTCTGTACCAGCCACAGATGAGAATGTCATAAGTCAAGAATTGGGTGATAAGCCTCTCATTTTAATTCCCTGCATGAGAGTTCTCCTTAGCCTCACTCATCTTCTTCCCCTTGGAAAAACAACTGATAAGCACATTATAGGTACTAGTTTTCGAACAAAGCCTTTAGTAATCATTTCACAGTGGGAATTTTATACATTCCTTCATATTTCCAATCTTAAGCCATGGCTAGAAAGTAAAATATCATAAGTATCAGCATTCGGAATCAAGCCCCTCTCCTTCATTTGATTAACCAGTCCAGCCGCATCTTTAATCAAACTAGCAGCTGAGATTGTATGTTTCGACATTTGGAGAAACTCCTTCAGTCAACATTTGGGAATGCACAGAAAAGGCATTCTTCAAATGGCTGCTTAGGCAATATCCTTGTATAAGGGCATTATAAGTACAATATCTGGTGAAATGACTTTTCCTCCATCATTTCCTTGAACACTAAAGTAGTTCTCACTATTCCTAACCTACACAAGGTACTAATAAGAGTGTTATAAGTTGACAGATTGAGTTCAAGCCCCACCTGCAAGTCGATTATGAATATGCAAATTGTCAGCCCTTCTACTCTTTGAGGATGCATCAAGGACAGCTTTGTGAGTAGTTGAGTAGGGTGAAACCCGAAAACCAACATATCATTCAACATATCCATTGTTTTCAATCTCGCCAGCTGCACAAAGCCTTTGCACCAGAATGTTATGAGGATTAAATCGGGTAACAAACCCATAGCTCTTCATCTCATTTAACAGCTTTAAAGATTCTCCAAGTTTCCTTTACAGTATGCATGATCATGGTGTTGAACGTAGCAGAGTCTGGAACCAAACCCAACTCTCTCATTCCAGTATAAAATGATTCTGATTCATATTTTCCACGCTTAAACAGACCATTTATTAATACATTATATGCAACAATATCAAAACCAGAACTCTTCTCTGTCATTTCTTGGGCCATGTCAAAAAGCATCCAACTCCTTCCTCTAATTTCTGAAGAATCCATCCATCATAGAAGTGGTTAACACGATCAGGTACCAAGCCCTTGACACCATAGCCTTTAGTAACTCGTTAGCTCTCCATCCTTCCACTCTCTTAAAGTTATTGACAAAAAGAATCAATCACAAAATTGTTCTCCTCCAATCCTATTGACTTCATTTCCTTAACAGATCAAGGGCAATTCCTTGTTGACCCGCTTGAAATATCCATCTATTAATGTACCATAAACAAAACTTTTGGCTAGATATTTCTCTGCACCATCTTTGTCATGACATTGTTGGCTTCATTAAGCAGTCCCTTCTTGGTGTACCCATCAACAATAGAAGCATAAACAACGACATTCGGAGAAACACATTTCTCCTCCATTTCTTGCAACATTAACTCCCCCTTATTCACATCTCCCAACTTGCAAAGCCCGCCAATCAACGCAGAATATGTAATACAATTCGGAACTAGACTCTCCTCCAACAGCACCTGAAACATATTTCTCAGCATCATTGGGCATCCCAGCCTAAAAAGTCCATCCATCACTGCAGTATACACAACCACATCAAACCCAACTCCCCGGAACCATTTGATCTTGAATGCAAATGCTTCCCCCCGCATTTCCATCC
Source organism: Tetrastigma voinierianum (assembly GCA_016808115.1). Taxonomy (NCBI): domain Eukaryota; kingdom Viridiplantae; phylum Streptophyta; class Magnoliopsida; order Vitales; family Vitaceae; genus Tetrastigma; species Tetrastigma voinierianum. The sequence goes on along the minus strand of JAEQBH010002290.1, from coordinate 60,360 downwards.
TTGCGGGAATCTATGAGAGGTATATGAAATGATTCGACCACACCCACCTCTTCCATCTCCCTCTGAAACCGATTTCGCCTCCTCGACCCTCCCACTCTTGCAAAGCCCATTCATAATACATGTATAACCACATCAGGCACCAAACCTCTCACAGTCATTTATCATACATAGAGCGCATCTTCGACATACCGAATCTTACAATAAGCATCAATCAATGTAGCGTAAGTAATAACGTGTTAGGTTCCAAATTCAACAAAAATAAATTTTGGGTTGGATTGAGCCCACAATACATGGGCTTCAATTCCTACTTTTGGACTAGAATTTTAATTACCACTCATTTGGGAAAATAATTCTGCTGAGTATTTGAAGAAGTTTCAACTTATTTTCAATGTTTTGAAATATTTTTAAAAAAATAAATTATTTTTTTCAAAACAACCACAAACAAAAACAACTAAAATCTATCCTTAGAAATGTATTATGTAATATTTGGAGGGTGATTTTGAAAATAACTTAAAAAAATTATTCTCTACTATTTTGCAGCTGGGAAGTTTGTTTAGGACTTGAAATGTTATTAATATATATTTTATATATTTAGATATTTAAAAATAATATTTAGTTGTAGTAATTCATTTCTAATATATTCTAGTTTTACTATCGTTTTGGATATAAAAAAAATTTATTTTGAACTCATATCTTTAATACACGACTTCATTATTTTACATTGTGTCTTAAAGATTCCATTATTTATTTATGTTTTGTACACGATTTTATTATTTTACATTGTATTATTTTTACATTAAATTTCTTCATGGAGACACAAGATTTTTGGGTATGTGTGGTTCTATTTTAAATTGTTCTTAAGAACCGCTTTTGAACACATACAGAGTTTTTTGAAACTATTTTGTGTTATTTTTAAACTGCTTCTATTCTCTAAATTAATGTTTTTTGCGTTGGTTTTTTTAGAACAAAATAAAGAACTAATACGGTATTCTTGCACTTTCTCTTCTTCGCCTCTAGTCACTGCCTTTCTTAAAGGTAGAAGGTGATTTGGTCTTTTTGGCTTGAAATTACCTTTTCTACACTTTTTAAGTCTCTTTTAATAAAACGGTTATTTCATAAAAGATGAGTTTTTCTACTTTTTTGTGTTGTCGCTGCCTTATTACGACTTTGTTTATCGCTGACTACTTCCATGTATCCAATATGGGATGATAAACACTCATCCTCAGAGGAGGTCAAACAAGTCTCCAGATTATATCAGGATTGACTGCTACTACTTGCAACGATCCAAACCCAAATCCATATACATATTGTTCGCTTTGGGTCCAAAGGGCCCTCTCGCTTTTAAAACTCATTTATCAAGCTGAGAGTGAGTCATACTTATAATATCGCTGGACATTAATTTTTCTCCTCTATCCAATCCGGCTGGCGAGCAAACACTCCATCCTGTAAAAGGCCAAATTCGGATTCGAGGATCAACTCTTGTATCATTTGTGACGATTTGATCCAATTATATAGATATTGTACGTTTTGATCCAAAGAGCTCTCACAACTTTAAAACTCATCTACTAAATTAAGAGGGGATCGTACTTACACAATGCCACCGAAAACTTTCTCCCTTGTATGGGGATGTGACATATTTGTTTGGAAATTTCTCCCCTAAGTGGGATGTGACATATTTGTTAGATTCTCCACATAAATATAGAGTGCCCAAGTCAACTCATTAAGAGAGTTGAGTTGGTCGTTTAACAATTTATCGTTTTATCATTAGCATAGTAAAATATATAATGAGTGAGCTCACTCACAATGACAATTATGTTGACCATCATGAAGTAATCAGCCTCCACTATTAGGGTGGCGCTGTCAACCGTCCCGAACTTCGCTGCCATCCCATCGAACAATAGCATTGGCATGTTGTTCGGCGATCCGTAGAATATGACGAAAGGTTTAGTACTATCGATCTTGACTTTCTCCACGTATACTCCACCTCCAATCCATACAATTGTGCGTTGTGTATTACCGGTCGGAATACTCTTGACGACATCGTTCACCATCTTGAAGTCTCCATTGCCAAATTGACTCACCTTAATGATCGTTACGTTCTTCTCAACATTCGCCAGCTCTGGATCAAGCGTGTCATCCCAGAGCTTATGTGTAAAATTTGGAAAAATTAAAAATTTTCAAAAATGAAAAAATGTTAATAAAAATAATAAATTGTCATAAGGGTTCAGGGAAGCCTAGAAAATTATCTAGAACTCAGATGACGAAACGGACCACACCGTTAAATTTGTCTTGCGAAATCTAGTGACCCCGAAAAGTTTCATCGAATTATGAGACAAGCGGAATATTTTTATGATTTTCTGAGTGATAAATTGTCAGTGACTTCAGAGACGAGATTTTTACGAAAATCTGGGTAAGTCATGAATGGCTGGAGCTAAGTTCATTAAAATAAATTGAATTAAAAAGAAATAAATTATTTCGAGGTAGAAATAGATCCGATCGAGGTAATATGAGTTTCTGTATTTAAATAATAATATAATAATAAAAATAATAATAAAAGATAAAAACGAAATCAAAAAGAAAAGTCAAGAGGGGGAGGGGAGAAGAGAAGCGTTAGAGAGAGAGAGAGAATTATTTGTTTTCTTTCTTCGCTTCTCTTTAAGATTTATAGAAATCGGATCGTAGGTTTTTGTTAGAGCAGAAGGCAAAATCGGTCCACACATTGAGAGCTACACATGGGTACTAAAATCTTAGAGTTTCGTCAAACTCCATGAGGAAGAGAATTTTCCTACTTGTGTTATTTCTAACATAAAGGTCATTTAATTGCTTGAGGTTTTCAGAGGCCGCGGAGGTCGTAAATTCTCAACACACTCGACTCCAGTGTAGGAATTTTTATGAATTTTTCGTGGACTGCTTTCATAATCCGGCCGACTTTAGAACCGTTTTGGACGCTCCCTTCACGCAAATCTCATCGTGCCGATCCGTGGGACCGATTTCATAATCAAGTATCGCACCTCGACTGGCTGAGGTTTGGTTTCATCTCGAATCGATGTTCTCGGTTGTGGTGGTTTTATCCCACTCCTAAGTGGATCTAACCGTGAAGGGACCAAGAGGTACCCTGTTTTATGCGAGTCAGAGATTTGGGCCATTTTGTGTGTTATTGTTATAAAGATTAAATAATACGTTGTTTCAGGTGTAAAAATCATGTTAATATATGCTATTTGATGTATTAACGTGATTGCATGGATGTAAATTATATGTAAAAATTATAATTGTCTATGGTATATTAATGTTTCATGTAGCACTCATATATACATAAAATATGAAGGAAAATGCATTGACATCATGCATTTCATATGCACTAATACATCGAGCTTGAGTCTGATGTGGGTGCATGATACTCGTTATTCACCATTTCAAGGACGAGTGGTGAGTCTAAAATGGGACAAATTCCAAAATCGAGACTCACCATTGTATAAAATAATAATAATAATAAATCACGGTACTGCGAAGCAAGATGTGCGTGATCCCCTCACCTCAGTGGTGAAAGACCAAATTTTATTCGGTCGACATATGTATCCACGATGAAAGTTCGCAGTGTACCTAGCGGTTGCAAAGCCCGCGTTGAAACCCCGGAATTCGCAACTCAAATAAAACAATACTGAGATTTGATAAATTAAATTTTGAAGGTCGCTTAAAGGTTTAAGTCATCAAGTTAAATACCAATGGCTATTTCACACTGGAAATTGTGGGGAGCTCAGCCTGGGACTAGGTTGTGATAATGAGGGTCGATCTCATGATGATACTGCACATTTCATATAATATTGCATAAATTGTATGAAATGTGATTGATGTTTATGTACGTCATTGCATTTGCATTTTAGGGAGGAGTAGCCTCAGAGGAAAAATTTCTACAGTATTGCTCACTCCCGTCGTGGACCCTTTTCAGTACGTGGAGGTACAGGAGACGATGTTCAACGAGACTGATTGTGAAGAAGGTCGACATAAGGGCCTTGACAATACTTTTGCTAAAAGTATTTTATGTAGAAAGAATTGTAATTAAATTCTTTTCGACTATTGTATAAATTGTCGGGTATGTAAATATGGTGCAGAGGGTCGCAGATTGGACCCTATGGACTCAGAATGCCGTTTTTATTTTTATATTTCATATTTTAGATTTAAATGAGAATGAATGGGTCCCGATAAAGAGACGACGAGGTGGTGTCGAAATAAACTATATTAGAACAAGCTAGTTTTAATATATGTTCTCGTATCGAAAGTGTTGTAATAAACTCTTATGGATTATTGTGACACGTGTTGTATGTCATAGAGCTCCCAAAATAAAGGAGACTCGCTTCGATTTTTGTGAAAAATATGGATCCCGGAGCAAATGGGACACAATAGTATGGTATCGGGTCACCTGAATCCAAGAATTCCACCTGCCGACCGGTTGTCAATGGACCCTTAGATCTGGGGTGTCACATCTGCATCTGAGTTTAGGCCTGGGCGACACCCAAGGCCTGATGGGCATAGCTGTGATACCAAATTGTCGCGCCTGGCACGTAGCTTAGTAAACGTGACACTAGCGGCCGAATGTGGGTATACAAGTATGGTCCTAATACTAGCTCGTCACAACATGGTATCGGTTATTGCAAGTACATGAGCACCTGTGGCTAGAGGGACATGGGTTTAGCTTACCACTATTGTGGTGAAATTGATACCGGGCCACATAGCTTAGTCTTGGAGCTTAGGTGTATCACTTCAAGGAGTTCATGGACTCGGTTTAGACCAATGCATGCATGGTAAAGCCTTATGTTGTGAACTGATATGTGTTCCATGTTTGTGATCGCACTGTGTGTTACAATCATGAAAGACATAGAGACGGTATGATGTATATGGGAAATGTGATTGCGTGGTTATTACGTGGAAAATTATATACATGGCATAATGTATATAGGAAAAAAAAGTGGAATGCTAAGATTAGGAACCATAACCTTAAGGGTTCGGAAGAAATAAACATGAAAATTTTGAATTTTATTGAAATAAATAAAAAGAAGTGGTTGGCAATTAGCACCACTAAGGAAAAAGGTGATGAACGGGTCAGTTCATGGTTGTTAAGTCTATTAGTAATTGGCATGTGCATTACTAGTTAGACTGAGATGAAATTAAATAAAGTTTGTTGCCATTTGACAAGTGTAGATGGCAAGTCAGGGCTATGGACGTAGGGGTTGTCCACAAGGTGCCACCAGGCACCACTTAGTAGCTGGTAGTTAGGAGGGCTCCAAGTAACCCTGTAGGTTTAAGTCACATCATCCTCCGACGCTCACAGGAGGGATTCATGGTATGCACCACTGGTTCCTGGGCAGATTGAGAAGGTATTAGAGGCTATGGATATTACCTCCGATGCGGCCAAGATTAGGTTAGTCAAGGCTCCAACCAGGGTGAGTCCTAAGTGTGGCGGGACTAAAGTTAAGACTTCTGTGGACTTGTGAGGCAAATGATCTGGGTAGAGTTCCAAGGGCCTCTTTATGAGCAAGTATTCCTACACCGCTAGACATGTAAAGGCCCAAGAGTTCCTAAAGCTGAGGCAGGGAACGATGACACCGATGGAATGACGGCCACCCACCGAGTCGGGCACATTTTGCCGATGGGATTGCGTGGCCACAGACATGGCCAAGGTCGAGATTCGAGAATTGACCGGCTGTCCATTCGAGGCAGCATGGGCCTCCGCCTACAAAACATGGACTCTATGGTTGGGACAGCTCTGGCCATAGAGAGAGAGATGGAGGACGTAAGGGGCATAAGGGATGCTAGTGCCGGTGGGAAGATGAAGGAGGATCAGCCTTCTTCGAGTTTGGGAAAGAGATAGAGGACTTCTGTCCCACGAGCGCCCAGTATGTGGCGCCCAGGCCGATGACATGCTTCTACTGCCACGCCCGACATGAAGCTGGGACGCCCACCGAGGCATGGATCCTGGTGGTTTCGGGGCCCATGACACCCCAAGATCGCAGGGACAAAGAAACACGCTTATTCCCTCCACATCTCAATATGGGTCAGAGGAGCTAGTTTTAGTCGCAGAGTGCTATACAAGCACCTTCAATGGTATAGATGGGCCAGAGTATAGGTCGAGGTCAGGTATAGGGCCCATAGACCAGGACTTCGGGGACCTAAGGGCGTGTCTACGTCGTTGTACTAGAGGTTGAGCGCGCAGATCAATCAGATACGCAGGGTATGTTTCTACTCCTGCACGTGTTGTTTAAATTAGGATGCATCATACTCATCGTTGTTGCATCTTGTGTAATAGGTTTTGGCTTGGAGGTTGAGGTGGCTGGAATAGCCATTGTATGGGAAAATTCTCCCTTAGGATCTAGGGTGAGAGTTGGTCAGATATGTCGGAATTGTGAGTTAGAGATCTCAAGGATTGTACTCATGGTGGACCTCCTGCAGACATATCGGGTTTCATGTCATTCTTGACATGGATTTGGTCAGACTACCATCTGGGCCATCGTTGATCGTGACCTTTAGCTGGTTATCATACCGACACATTGAGTTGTGTAAGGTTGCATATGCATGTGAGATGATGCATATGTGTGTGGAATTTTGAGGACTCCAAATTTTAAGTGGGGGAAAAATAAACCCGGAAAATTAGAAATTTTCAAAAGCAATAAAACGTTAATAAAAATAATAAATCGCGAAGAGTTCAGTGAAGGCTTGAAAATTCTAGATCTCGTATGATCAATTGACCGCGTCGCTAAATTGCCTCGCTGAATCTAGTGACCCGTAAAGTTTCTCCAAATTCTAAGACAAGCGGAATATTTACGATTTTCTCGTGATAAGTTGTCATGATTCTGGGCGCGATAAGATTTTTACGAAAATCTTGGAAGTTAGGAAATGGCTTGAGCTAAGTTCATTTAAAATAAATTGAATTGAAAAGAAATAAATTAGTTTGGGGCAGAAACGAACCCAAATGAGATAATATGAGCCATGTATTCAAATAATAATATAATAAAAATAATAATAAAAAAAAAGAAGATAAAACGAAATCAAAAAGAAAAGTCAAGTGGTGGATGGAGAGGGGAGCTTGTGGCAGAGAAAGAGAAAATTTATTTATTTTTCTTCTTGTTTCCTAAGATCTACGTAACCTAATTCCAGGTTTTCGCTTTTATAGAAGGCAAAGCTCAGTTTCACACATCAAGAGATACCGCGTGAGTTACTCAAAATCTGAGTTTGGCCAAACCCACGATAGAGGGAATTTTCCTATTTGTGTTATTTCTAGCCTAAATGTCATTTAATGGCTTTCGAGGTTTTCTTAGAGGTCGTGAGAGGTCGTGAATTTTAGTCACAAAATTTTGACTTAGCCAGGGAATTTTTAGAATTTTTGACTATTTTCTGACAAATCTGCATCACTTCAGGATTGTTTTTGACAAGCCATGAATTTTCTGGATCGTTTAGGATGCCTCCCATAGATTTCAAATCGTTGCGCCCGACTAGGCCGAGGTTTGGTTTCATCCGTGGACCGATATCTGGGGTTTCAGGTATGTTTTAGGATCTCAATAATTCGGTGACGAACCGTGAAAGGACCAAGAGGTGCCCTGTTTTATGTGGGTCCGAGATTTGGGCCATTTTATGTGTTATTGTTGTAAAAGATTAAATAACATGTTGTTGTGTGTAAAAAAATCATGTTAATATAAACTATTTGGTGTATTAACGTGAATTGCATGAATGTAAATTATATGTAAAAATTATAATTGTCCATGGTGTATTAATGTTTCATGTAGCACTCATATATACATGTAACATGAAGGAAAATGCATTGGTATCATGCATTTCATATGTACTACACATCGCTACGAAGCCGAAAGTGTGGGGTGCATGGTATTGTTATTCACCATTCTCGTGAATGAGCGGTGAGCTTGAAATGGACAACTTCCAAAATCGACTCACGCTGTATAAAATACAATAATAATAATAATAAATCATGTGTGTTTGGGTGAAGCAAGATGGGGTAGATCCCCCCCCAAGGTGAAAGACCTAAATTTTATTCTTGGTAAGACATATGTATCCAGCGATGAAAGTTCACGAAAGTGTCAGAAGTTGCGAAGCCTACGATGAGACCCCAAAAATTCGCAACCCAAATAAACACACGAGATTTGATAAATTAAATTGGAGGGTTTCCAATGGTTTAAGTCATTAGGTTAAATACCAATGGTTGGTTTCACACTTGACATTGCGGTGTGTGAGCTCATTGACTCAAGTCAGAGCATGAGGGGTCAGATCTCATGCATGACACTCTAAACATTTCATATAATGTTGCATAAATTGTATGAAATGTGATTGATGTTTATATATGTCATTGCATGTGCATTTTAGGAGGGGAGTAGCCCTTGTAAGAAAATTTTTCTACTGGGTATTGCTCACCCCGTCGTGGGACCTCCTTTAAGGTATAGTGAATGTACAGGGAGACGACACCTAACGAGACCAAGGATTGTGAAGAAGGCCACATTTGGCCTTGACAATGCCTTTATAAAGTATTTTATGTTAAAAGAATTGTAATGAAATTCTTTTGGACTATTGTATAATATTCATATAAAAATATGGTAAGAGGTCGTGGATCGACTTCTTATGGACTGTAATTAAACGCTTGATTTTCATATTTTCATATTTTAGATTTAAATGAGAATGAATGGGTCCCGGTAAAAGGACGTATTGAGGTGCTGCTAGGTAAACTATATTAGAACAAGCTAGTTTTAATATATGTTACATGCTTCTGGATTATTATAATAAACTCTTATGGATTATTGATCTGAGTTGTATGTTGGGTAGTACTTCTCGAACAAGGAGATTACGCTTAATTTTGTGAAAATATGGATCCCAGGTAAAATGGGACCTTGATAGTGTGGTATCGGGTGGCGCAACGGGATTCCGGGTTGACGAGGTTGTCAGCCAGGATACCCCGAATTTGGGGTGTGTCGCATTATGATTGCGGATGGTTTTGTGAACCATGCAGCTAGTTGAGTTTTATCCTTTGTAATATGTAATTGATCGTAGTAAATAATAATAATAATAATAATAATTTTAGTCTTCAACCAAATGATGGGAGACCTAAAAATTAAGATATTGGATAATAATGGATTTGGTCAAACACAGTAAATTTTATCATGCTAATTTTTCTAATCAATAAAATCACATCTAATATATATTTATTGATCATTTTCTGATTTCTTGGATTTTTCTTTCAACATTTCTAAGCACATTTTTTTATCATCTAAATAATGTTGTACATGGGATTTTCATGAGCTAATCTCTTTCTTGAAATCCTAAAAAATATATATATATACTCTTTTGAAACAAAAATACTCTTAAAGATTTAGTTATAAATTTATAGGTAATGATATATATATATATATATATATATATATATATATATATATATATATATATATATATATATATATATATATATTATGAGTGATTTATAATCACTTGGAGATTTAGTTATCATGTGGGGTATAGGAGATTCGAGGATATTTTGTCGAAATATGATATTTTGAGAATTACTTTGTAAGTGGATTTGCAAATAGCATGCTCAGTGGATTCCCCTATAGTTTAAATCGATTTCTCTATTTTTATTTTGAATTTCAATATAATATTGTTAACATTTTCAAATTCACATAAAGTATGATTTTTCAACTAATGTGATCATGTCTTGTATGGATTTGGTATTTTGTTTATCTTTTCAAAACATTAGAATAGTGTAAAGATTTCTAACTAATATAGATAGACAAATAGAAGTACGGAGATACATAAACATTACCTTTTTATTTGTACATTTCTTCATTTCCCGACAATATAAATAAGCACAAAACTCTTAAAATAAATTATTATATGAAGTGGGATGATTATGCACTCTTTGAAGCTAACTTCTTCATAGGTTTTTTTTCTCCTTGTTCGCTCATTCTACTGAGCCCTTTTATTAGATATGATGGATAATTGCCTGTCCTTTCCTTGATCACAGAAATTTTATCAGTTCTTCATAATCATATCGTTTTCTTTGCTCTTAATTTCTTCACTTTAATTTGGTTTCTTTTGTTTTTCGTAGACGTATTGTGTGTTTGTTACTGATTTATTCTGACAATTAATTGCCTTCGTTGGCAGTTGCTTTTCATGGATTTTCGCGTGATAGATTCGAATTACAAAGTTCGATTCATCTAAAATCATCATATCAAAATTTTTTATCAACTAAACATTTTAGATTATCAAATATATAAACTTTGATTTCGATCATTTTTACTATTAATCTAGATACTCATCATCCTTTAAAGTAATTCTATTCATTGTATTGTTAACCTCAATCAATACATTATTTCTATCTATTTCAAATAAAATATTATATGAAGTGAAATCATACTTTTATAATCACTTTAATTTACAATGGTTTTATAAAGATACTTAATCAAAATTTTCAAATTAAATAAATAAATAAAAAATATATATATAGTGATGATGTGGTTTTGAATTTTATAATAACTTAGAACTTTGTTAGAATTTTCTTACATAATTGAAAACAGAGTTTGTCTTTTGTGATTTTAAAAAGTTTATTTTATTTAAAATAAATTAAATGATCCCCCGTTTACAAAAACGAACCTTTTTATTTGTTCTTTTCAACCCAACAAAAATATCTATTTTATAAACATTTTCTCTGTTTTTCTCAGAAAAAAAATATATTTTCTTCTGAAATACCATTCATTAATAATAGAAGCGTAGAAAAAAAAAAATTGACTTTAGAGTTTCAGTGTAACTTTTTTAGAAAGGACTTTAGTGTAACTTTCTTTAATTAATGGTAATTTATATAGAAATGCGAGATCTAGTATGGTTAACCTAAAATAAATGGTCACATAACCACCTCATTTCTATTTTATCCGTTTGAAAGTTTTATTTTGTTATTTTAAATATTTTATTAATTAAGGTCAGTAAATTTCATTTGAGTCTGTAATTTAAATATACAAGTCATGCTAGTTAGATTTAAGTCGGATAAGTATGACTAATTTGCATGATTAACCTGGCCACTCTTGTTAGATCATCTTCAAAGCAAAAAAAAAAAACTTGGGAGTGTGAATATTATACAATTAAATAAAATGTAAAACAATGACAACTGTTCATACAATTCCTGATCATATGGTTATACCATAATTTTGGAAACTGTTCAGGATTAACAAATGAATTTTGATTTTGTTTTAATATTTGGGACTATACATTTATTTTTAAAATATTGGAGAGGTAAAATTAAAATAACCATTCAGGTTTTAAATTATCAGGAGAACTGACCTTTTAAATATCACCGAACTTGACGTTATCAATGATGTTATCAAGAGTGAATCAATTAGGAATAGTTGCATATTTTATTTTGTGATTTCGACAGAGTTTTGTTAGCTTTTTCAAAAATTTTATAAAATGTAATATTTCTTTCTTTCATGTGATCATGTCTGGATTTGGTTATTTTGTGTATCTTTCAAGCATTAGAATATTGTAGATTTCTAACTAATATAGTTAGACAAATAGAAGTTCGGAGATACAAAAACATTATAGCACTTTTTTTTTTTTTTTTTGTATATTTTCTTCATTTCCCCGGACAACTATAAAAATAAGTGTTTAAAATAAATTATTATATGAAGTGGGATGATTACTTATTTTCCCATTTGGAAGCCCTAATCATCTTCCCTCTATTTTCTCTTTTAAGTCCTTCTTTATTAGATAGTATTAGAGGACAATCCAATTCCTCTTATTATGACCAAGATATAAGTGATTCTCCACAATTGTGGTCGTTTCTTTTCCTTGTATATTTGTTTCCATATTTGTAATTGTACATGTAATGTATCTTTTGTCTATAAATGAATATCTCTCTATTATTTGCTCGTAGCAACTCTTACACATCACGGCTAATAGATTGACCGTTTGCTAGTTTTTTCTATGGCGAATCCAACACTTCTCTTTGCTTCAAGCAATACAATGATTCCACATGGTGACCATCAAACTGAACTCCACAAATTATCTCTTGTGGGTGATCGTTATTGATTTATTCCTCTGCTTGCTAGTCTTATGTGATATTTGGATGGGTCTTTCCCTTTCTTCAACTCTGATAGTGTTGAAAATGATCTTGTTCCTAATGTGTGCCCCATTCGAGGTCCCGTTGACCACTTAGTCAACTGCAGAAAACACATTGTGTCTCATATCATGAGACCCATTACATGATAAAGTACCCACATTGGCCACCACATCATACTCACCAAAATATATCCAAGCATATTACAATAGTTTGAGAGTTATTACCTTACTCTTAACATACAAACATGTTTCAAGTGTAATATTTCATACATGTTTTACAAAAATGTAATCAAAGCCACATGTCGGCTTTCTTCTCAAAAGCGACCTCTAATGAGTGCAGTCTTCAGAACACTCACTTGTCTGCAAAATAATTTTCCTCGACAGGTGAGAAGCGATACCCGATGGTTGAATTCCCCTACATGGGTTACCTACCCACCTAAGTGCTCATCTGTTAGCAAACCAAACATTCAAGCAAAACATATATGTTCCTACTCAAATGTCATGAAATGGATGAGAATGTGACTCACCCTTTCCTTCGACTACTCATGACTCCCTCGCACCTAACAGCCAAGAATTTGAAAACACTATTTTCAAACAAAGGTTTTTGTTCTTGAAAACATATCCCAGAATTTTGGTAAAATCTGTTAAAAACTGACCCTCAGAGTGGTCTTTGGTAATTCTCGAGACTTGATCATGGGTCTTTCTCGGAATGTGAAGCTGTTGGACAACTCTCAGTGATTCTTGAAAAATCTTCGCACAATTCGCTTTCTGACCATTTTCCCTTTTTTTTTTTTTCCTTGTCATGCACTCATACCTATTGTTCTAGGTTACTGGGTACATATAAAAGCATTATGCCATTTTCATACAATACATGCAAATATACTCAGTCATGCATGTATTAACAAAATTCACATACCAACCCATGTTATTTATTTCCCTTGTAATAACATCAAAATTAGCTCATTATTGCAATAAAGCAATTTAAGCAATTCATTTTGAATCGCCCAAGCAACACAAACCACACAAGATTAAGTGAATCGTAAAACCTAGGTCTCGAAATAGTTCCTGCCACGCTAGGGATTTTCTCATCAATCCCGATCTTTTGGAATTAAAAAAGTGGGCCATTCATGCCTCATAATATCCTTTATCCCATCAAAATGGCTCTTAGTCAGGGAATAAAGCAAGTGGAGAAAACCCACTCCCAGGAGTTTGTTGAAACTCCGCAGCCAGGATGTCACAGCGTAGCCACTTGTAGTGTAAACCTGACTTAGCTCTTTGTAGAGAAAGCAGACCCAGGTCGTACATGAAATCTAGAAGAGTGTATTTTACTCTCTCTAAATCTATTTTCTCCCCTCACTCTGGGATACCAAGCCCAAAAAAGAAGAAAATGTTCTTTTTGCTTTTCACTTAATTCCTTTTGTCTCTTAGTTTGACTTTAAGGACCACTTGACGCATGGCTTAATATAAGCCATTTATGTATCCTCTGTCGTATGACATGTGTCACATGGATACATGCTGATAGGTGTCCATTGTCATCTATACCTCTCATATCATACAATACATACCCTTTATTTATTAAATACGGCCTTTGGCGCTGATACCTCGAAGATGTGAAATTTATTTGTCTCGAGTCGACAAAGTCGACGTAGTAGCTAGATTTTATGAGGCAGTTCAATGATGAAATACATTTCATCATCTGCGATCTAAAAAAATTACAGTTTGATCAAAGTACCTTTTGAAAATTAGAATTGTCTAAGTATTTTGCACTACGTCTGCCTACAGAAATGGTACACAGAGATCGTGTATTTATAATATACGTATGCCTCTCTCGGGGAATGTATGACTAAAGTCGTGGTGCACTCACGACTCATGATTGTTGGCTGGCTCTTGAAGTTTCATTTTCATTTTCTATATCAATCTCGGGGGATTCTTCTTTTCAGTCAGCTATGGTCATCCAAGTGGTACTTCTTACGGTGGGTTCGCCTGACCTCTCCCTCAGAAGCATGAGACCATCTGCTTTCGGACCTTTCTGACCACTTACTTGATGGTGTGGCAAAGAACAACACACTACGAAATGTCATAAACTTGGCAACTATTGAAGAAAGCTAAGGTCGACGGTTTGATTAAAGCATTTCTTTGCCACCTCCCTTGATGGTTCTCAAGATGCGGTAGCAGGACATAGGAGCAACTTCTCACATGACTAATGATGTGTTGCTGCTCTTGATAAATTTGTCCCTTACTATGGTAATCAGCAATGGTCTTTGTGGGTGCTTAGGTGATCTTTGCGTATTTCTCACATTGGATTCCTATCTCTCTCTTATTGCTTCTCATCTTTAAAAATGTCTGAATAATTCATTCTTGTTCCTCATTACTAAAAATTTATTCTCCATTGTAAATTTAACTCATGAGAACAATTGTTTAGTGACATTTTCTTCTTCTGGTTTTACCATATTCTTGATCGTGGCCATGCGAGTTTCTTGTCCAGTCTTTCTCAATGTACTTTTCATGCATCTTCTGTCATTTGGCATGCATGATTAGGACACCCTTCTTTTCACATTATTTCCTCTTTGAATAAGTATGTTGTAATCACATTTTATAATAAAGGCAATTTTGATTCAAAACCGTGTTTTGGTTGTCAATTAGGAAAAGTCACCAGCTTACACTTCCAAATTTGAATCAACATTCCTCCTTTTTATTTGAGCCTTGATTCATTGTGATTTATGGGGTCCCTCTCAATTCCCTCTCCGTCCAGGTTATGGATACTATTGTTGTAACACTGAAACATACCGAGCATTTTATATCATCTTTGAATTTATCATAAGTAAAAGTATTTGTTTTAAAAAATAAAATAAGGCTAAAAATAAAATAAGTAAAACCGGAATTGGTACAAGACATAAGGATACAGTATGATTTATCAAAGGGTATAAAATGTAGAAGTTGCTGAAAGATTAGAATCAAGTGAAATAACTTTAAGTTTTAGTGGAAATAGGAAAGAAGGAGGATTAAATGGAAAATAAGATAACAAAGTATAAAAGGAGATGGAGACAAAATAGATTCATTTTGTCTCCAAAAACGACAAGGCTCGTACGGGTTTAGGGAGGGAAGAGAAGAAGAGAGGAGGAAGGAAGAGGAACGAGCAAGGCCTTGGATACATGTTTTGTTTGTATGGAAATTATGGATTCTAGCATGATTTTGATACAAGAATTTCTTTGGGTATGGATTCTGGGGTTTCATTTGGACGTTAATTTGGTTCCATACTCTAGGGTTTTGCTAGGCAAACATTCCCAACTCTAGATTTAAGGAAATTTTGGTTGAAAAGCCTAGTTGATAAGGAGTGAGCTATTATCCTTCAAAATATCAGAGTTTTGTAGAATTGGGTGAATTTTGGTATGAACCACTAGGATGCTTTTGCAAATTAAAGATGTTTGTGGAGTTGTTGAGAGGGATTGCATGTTAGTTTTGATGAAGAATGCATTAGGAGTGATACATGGATGAGAAATACGGAAAAATGTGAGAAACACACGTGCAGGCACTTTTCGATTGAGTTCTGCCGGTAGAAGTTGAATTACTGCCGGTCTGACTTCAGTCGGTCATTTTTTGGCGAGTTCTGCCGTAGAAGTTGGCGAAAATGTTTGATAACAATGCATTAGGAGTGATCTATGGATGAAAATGCAGGAAAAATGTGAGAAAACACACATTACAGGCGCACCGGTGAGGGTTCTCACAGGTAGAAGTTAAGATTCTCTGGTACAACAATTCGGTCATTTTGGCGAGTTCTGGGTAGAAGTTAAGTTAGAGTCGCGACTTGATACGGTTTTCAGTTTCGGCCAGTTTTAAATGCCCAGCTATACTTCTCTGTTTCCCACCGATTTGAGTGATTCAAGTGGCTATGTAAAATAGACTTCAAGGAGGAACCAAACTTAAAGAGAAGAGTATCGTCAAAATTCTGACTCTACGTGGTCAATTCACCATCCAGTTTTAGACATGGAGTAGTCAGGGTTGTTTTGTTGTAAGCAGGAGTTTAGTGCTCGAATTAGGTGATTTCCAGTTGGAATAGAACCATATCACCTTATCTTTAAAAATTACAATGACCTAGAGTCAAACATGAAGTTAAGATCGGAAAAATTAGTAATACGAACTGTTTCTAGTGTGTCCAGATTTGACTGATTTGGCATGAAAATGCCATAACTTTAGTTTGGATAATGATCCGATTGGATTGAGTCAATTCCTAAGTAAAGTAGATTCATAGAGGAACAAGAATTTTATAGGTTTCCTAATATACAAGTATAGGTATAAATTTTATATATGAAAGCTAAAGAGGATATATGTATAATTTTGTTATATGAAAAAGTATAGTAACATGGTTATAAGAGAGATGCTATTTGATCATGAATATATCTCATAGGTATACATGATATCAGTAGATATTCATGTATATGGGATATCATTGTATAGCCACATGAAAGAAACCATAAGCCACAAACCAATTGCACGCATATGACCGGAAGATGGATGAATTAGGCATGCATAGGGAAGATCGATCGACTGCGGCATATAGATAGATATTGAGGCCGGTTTCAGATCGATGATATAGATCCGTTTGGATCACGGTGGCCGAAAGGGTCACTACATAATTACATGGCATAGGTCAGCGTCTCGTGCGGTGATGATACCTTCGGGTATATACGGATAAAGACCAGCGTCTCGATGCGGTGATAGTACCTTTAATTCACACACGGATAGAGATCAATGCCAAATGCGGTGATAGTACCTTCGGGTACATATAAGTTATTCAGTATCCGCTTCAAAGAGGTATTTGCGGGCAATGAATATAAGAAAATGAAAAGATTATACAAAAGAAATGTATGAAAAGTATATGATTTGATATGATATGGGAAGCATAACATTTTTATCGATGATAGTATACAATAATGAGAACAGTAAAGTATAAATGACATCAGCCTATGGAATGAAACATGTTATAGCGGATAGATACGACAAATGAGTAGTATATCAGATTATAATTGTCATAGAGTATATGTATATTCAAAGAGATAATTATTATTAGAATTCGTCTTTTTGAGTTTATTTCAGCTAAGTGTAAAAACATGCGGGTGTTTCATCCAGGTGTAGGTCTGAGGAGAAGGAAACTAGAGGGACGGGACTGATCCACATCATCGACATCCAGAAGTCAACTTTACATCCATAGGGGTCAATTGGAAGATTTTTGGTATAATGTATATGCCTTTTTATTTTGCAAATAATGTAAATGTTGAACATTATTAAATATGGAACTTGTATATGTATTTTGTATCCTTTGGCAATGAGAATACAAAACAATTGTATTCTAAGTTAAAGGCCCATAGTTAGCGATCATAGAGCCCCAATGGGGCATCACAATTGAGTGAGCATCCACGGATCACGGTTGATTTCATGTTCGAGATTGGATCGGAGAAGGGTGTCACGATTAGTGGTATCGAGAGCCAGTTTAGGCGGTTTACGGAAAGCCTGGATTATGGCGGCTGCAGGTAGAATGATGATAGAAAAGCATGTGTTTAGTAATGTGACGATGTGTGGATGTCCTTGTGTTTTGTATAGATGGATCGTCCTCGAATCTATGAGCGGTGAGAGTGTTAACCTGGAAGCGAGAATATACGCCCGGATCCTTCGAATGCGTCGGAAGTGAGAGTCAAATTCAGACTTAGCCAAATGGGCGTTACGGGGATATCTCGAGGATATGACCGAATGTAGAAGTTACTTGACTCCACAAAGCTCAGATGAGACATGGTAAGAAGACATGGGGCTGAGGAATTCTATGGGACAAACATGGAAGAGTCCGAGAAAGCGGAATTTTGGTTAGAAAAGTTACAAGAATATTGGAGGAAGTTAGATGCCCTCCCGATCAGAGAGTATCATGTGCTGATCTCACTGTTGCCCAGTGGGCATATGATTAGTAAGTCGTCCTTTAAGTCAGATTCCAGTCCTGAGCTTGGGGTTCTTTATCCAGAGTTCGAGAGGCGATACGTTAGATATGTATAGAGACTCTAAGTGGAAAGCAGTTCCTGGTTGGAAACAGCGAAACTTGTCGGTGGGCGAGATGAGAAAGAATTTAGTACGATCTCGGCAAGTATGCAGGAGTTGGTCCTCATTTGAGGCATTTCGGTGTAGGCTTGATTTGAGGGATGAATTTGCACGATTCTATCAAGGGTATTTGGCACCTATGACTTCTTTCCAAGCAGGTGGATTTTATCGGTTGGTCAGGCGCAATGAAAGTACCAGAGAGACTAGAAGCGAGGCGATAGGAAAGATCTCGGAGAAGAAGTTTTCTAGAGGGCTTACGTCTTCCTGGGAAAAAAGAAGCGAGGGAGTCGCGGCGCAATCGAGAACATAGTGCCGCTACGAGGGGTAGAGCAAGGTTCAATGTAGCACCTAGTACGGGTAGAGGTGCTGATTGGACATGGAGAAATTCAGTCATCCTCATTGCCATCGGCGACATGTGGGGGGTTTGCAGTTATTGACGAGGTGCTTGGATGTGGAAGCAACGAACATTTTAACATTAATAAGAAGTGGGGGATAATACGAAGTCAACAAGGAAGTGGCAGAGGAAGATCCAGTGGCACCACCTTCCAGCTTCGTGATCGAGGTAGAGGTCGGGGACAAAGTCGACATAGAGAGACGAGGAGTACGATTGTCGGGGACGATTAGATGCGTCCCCATGCCTACATTAGTAAACACGGCGTATCTTATGAAGAAACTGCAGTGAGGATGGGATGCTCTGAGACCTCGTAGTATATTTTCTTTATATGATGTTGAGATGCAGCCATTGATTGATCTGAATCTACTCATTCCTTTATAATGTGCATGGAGACATGTATTTGACAAAGTACATTGATGGAAAAGTTAGCATATGACATGCATGTGACTAATCGGTTGGGTGACATTAGTGAATAGTGTATATAGAAATTGCCCCATTGTCCTTACAAGCAAGAGAGTTTCGTGATTTGATACCCCTTACCATTAGAATTCGACGATTACGGGAATGGATTGAGGTCAATAAAAAGCAGAGCTATCGTTGATTGTGGTCAAAACGGTAGTGTTAGATATCGACCCAGGAGGCGAGGTGATAATACAAGGCATTGGATCAAGTGTAATGTCCAATGTGATCTCTGCTATGCAAGCTAGGAGATTTATGAGGAAAGGATGTGAGACATTCTTGGCCGTGATACTTGACTCTAAGCGAGGTCAAGTTGATGTAGAAAAGATTCCAGTAGTAAGGGACTTTCCAGATGTATTCCCTGAAGAGTTACCGGGTATTCCACTTGAGAGGGAGGTGGACTTAGCCATAGAAATTGTACCAGGAACAGTCCCAATGTCTAGGCAGTGCAGGTGGCTCCCGAAGAATTCAGAAAGAGTTAAAGGCAGTGCAGGCTTTTGGATAAAGTTTCATCAGACCGGTGTTTCTCAGATTTGTTTTATTTGTGAAAAGAAAAGATGGCACCTACGGATGTTGATTGTAAATCAACAAGTGACGAGTTGGAATAGGTACCCATTCTTAGGAAATTAAAGATCTCTTTGATCGAATTTAAAAGGAATGGTGTCTTTTCAAAAGATAGACTGCGATCGGGGTACTATCGGTAGAGTAAAAGGAGTTGATTAATGCCCAGAAGAATTTTGACTAGAACTTAGATATGGACATTATGAGTTTTTAGTCATGCCATTTGGGTTGACTAATGCACCGGCAGCATTCATGAATTTAATGAATAGGGTATTTCGACCTTATTTAGATCAGTTTGTTGTTGTATTTATTGATGACATATTGGTATATTCCAGAGATGAGCAGGAGCATGAGCAACATTTGAAGATAGTTCTACAGACTTTAAGAGAGAAAAAGTTGTATGCTAAACTCAGCAAATGTGATTTTTGGCTAAAGGAAGTTTCATTCTTAGAGCCCGTATTGTCTTCTTTGAGGGTATAGGTTGACCTGCTAAAGTGAAGTTGTATTGGTAAGTGGAAACCACCTCGAAGTGCAGAATTGAGGGAGTTTCTTAGATTACAGCGTTTATTATAGAAAGATTGTAGAGAAGGTTTCTCATCATAGCTTCTCCGCTCACTCGATTACTCAGGAAAGGAGTAAAGTTTGATTGGACGGATAAATGTCGGGATAGTTTTGAGCAGGTTAAGAGAAATGTTGGTTGAAACACGGTGTTGGCCACGACCTACCATGGGAAAGAGTATACTCTGTATGGTGATGCCGGGCATTGGTTTGGGATGCGTGTTAATGCGAGATGGGAAAGTGGTGGCTTATCGCGTCAGACGATTGAAGTCACGTAGACGAGATTATCCGGCTCATGACCTAGAGTTGGCTGCGGTAGTGTTTGCTTTGAAAATATGGCGACATTACTTATATGGGGAAAAGTGTAGAATTTATACAGATCACAAGAGTCTCAAGTACCTGCTCACTCAAAAAGAGCTTAATTTGAGACAACGGAGGTGGTTAGAGTTGTTCAAAGATTATGGCGTATTATAGATTATCACCAGGAAAAGCTAATGTGAGCATGAGATCGTTAAGCGAGAAGAACGATGCGCGGCGATGTCACTTCAATATAGTGAATGGAGATTAGCGGAGGATGGGTATATTAGCTTCGGTGAAGCCGACCTTTGTTGGAAACGGATGATTATAGTGCTCGAAAGAGCTGATGTAGAACTACGAGAAAGGTTACTGACGGTCGAGGATGATGATAAGAGTGATTTTTTTGTTAGAGTGGAAGTTTGTATTTCGAATGGGTTATGTGTGCCGCGGATAATAAAGAGTTAAAGAAAAGTTGTGGGGCTCATGTCCTGATGTTACCAACATCCTGGGTAAAGATGTACGGGACTTGAAAGCAGTTTATTGGTGGAGAAAAGGAATGAAAAGAGATGTCATTTAGATCGTGTCGAAATGCTGACATGTCGACAAGTTAAGTGAACACCAGTGCGGGTTTGTTGAATCCCTTTCAATTCTCAGTGGAAATTGGATAGCATTACCATGGATTTTGTGCATGGGTTTTCCCCTCACGTAACAAAGCATGACTGTTTGGTGATTAATTTGATAGTACAAGTCATTATTTATTCAGTCAAAGGTTATTCTTCTGGATCGACTAGCTGAGCTATATGTAGAAGAGATTGTACGATTGCATGGTGTACCATTGTCTATTGTGTCGGATAGAGATCCGCGATTTACATCGAGATTTTGGAAGGAACTACGATCGTATGGTGCCTGAACAGCTGAATTTTATTGTATTCATCGCGACGGATGGAGCGGTGGAGAAGGTTAATCTGAGTGCACCGAATATGCCGGGGATGTGTAATAAAATTCAGCTGGAGATTGGGATAGGTATATTCCATTGATGGAATTTGCCTATAACAATAGTTCATCGATCGATATTGGCGCCTTCCTGTGAGGCTTTGTGTATGGGAGATGTAGAACTCACAATATGTGAGACGAGAATTGGTGGAAGCAGAAAGTGATTAGTCGGACATCGTAAAAGATCTGAAGAAAAGTACAAATTCATCATTGGTGAAAGCGACGTGTGAGCCAAAGTCATATCTTGATTTAAAAGGAGAGATATTGAATATGAAGTGGGAGACAAGGTCTTCTTAAAAGTATCGCCATGGAGAAAGGATTCTCGGTTTGGTCGAGAAGACGAGGTTGAGTCCGAGGTTCATGGGGCCGTATGAGATTACGACGTGTTGTACATGGCATATCAATTGGCACTTCCTCGAGGTGTAGCCAAATTGCACGATGTGTTTCATGTGTCGATGCTTTGGAGATATTGCTCTGATGAGTCGCACATACCACCGGTCACGAGACTCTGAGTACAAGAGGATTTGTCATATGATGAGGAGCGAGGCAGTGCAGCACGAGAGGTAAGCAGTTGCTTGAACAAACCAATTACCATTAGTCAAAGTGCTGCAGCAACCTGCTGGCAGGAGAAGAAGCTGCCCAGGAGCGAAGCAACTATGAGAGCACAAAATCCGCGGCTTTTGGTCAGGTATGAATTTCGAGATGAAATTCACTAAGAGAAGGTTGTAACATTGAAACATACCACTGGCATTTTATATCATGTTTCGGGTATCATAAAGAAGTAAAAGTATTTGTTTAAAAAAATAAAATAAGGCTAAAAATAAAATAGTAATAGGAATTAGGTACAAGACATAAGGATACAAGTGTAATTTATCAAAAGAGGGTATAAAATGTAGAAGTTATGAAGATTAAGAGATCAAGTGGAAATACTTAAGTTGTAGTGAAATAAGGAAAGAAGGGCTAAATGGAAAATAAGATAACCCAAAGTATAAAAGGAGATGGAGACAAATGATTCATTTTTGTCTCAAACACTTGAAACTCATACGGGTTTTAGGGAGGAAGAAGAAAGAAAGAAGAGGAGGAAGGAAGGAGAACGACAAAGGTATGGATACATGTTTTGTTTTTGTATGGAAATTATGGATTCTAGCATGATTTGATGCAAGAATTTCTTGGGTATGGATTACTAAGAAGTTTCATTGGACATTAATTTGGTTCCCCTTCTCTGGGGTTTTGCTGAGCAAACATTCTAACTCTAGATTTAAGAAATTTTGGTTGAAAGCTAATTATTAAGGAGTAGATATGTAATCCTTCAAAATATCAGGTTTATGAATTGGGTGAATTTTGGTATGAACCCTAGGATGCTTTTGCAAATTAAAAGTGTTTGTGGAGTTGTTGAGAGGGATTGCATGTTAGTTTTTGATGAAGAATGCATTAGGAGTGATCTATGGATGAAAATGCAGGAAAAATGTGAGAAAACACACATTCTGGGCACTTTTCGGTGAGTTCTACCGGTAGAAGTTAAGTTCTACCGGTACAACTTTGATTCTGGTCATTTTTGGCCAAGTTCTACCGGTAGAACTTGTTACGGTTTCAGTTTCGACCAGTTTCGTATTTTTGGCCCATAACTTCCTCATTTCTTATCCGATTTGAGTGATTCAAGTGGCTACGTAAAATAGACTTCAAGGAGAACCAAACTTAAATAGAAGGTATCGTCAAATTCTGACTCTAAGTTGTCGAATAATCCACTCAAAGTGAGGCTATGTGCAAGCCAATTCCTGCATCAGTTTTGAACATGGAGTAGTCCGGGTTGTTTCGGACGTAACTTGAGTTTCGGTGCTCCGAATTGGGTGATTCCAGTTGGAATAGAACCCTTATCACCTTATCTTTAAAAGAGTACAATGACCTAGAGTCAAACATGAAGTTAAGATCCCGGAAAAATTAGTAATACGAACTGTTTCTAGTGTAATCCCTAAGTTAAGCAGGCTAGTTTGGCATGAAAATGCCCATAACTTTAGTTTGGATGATCCGATTGGATTAAAGGTCATTACAGTAAAGTAGATTCATAGAGGAACAAGGGTACATAGGTTTCCTAATATACAAGTATAGGTATAAATTTTATATATGAAAGCTAAGAGGATATATGTACTAATTTTTGTTATATGAAAAGTATAGTAACATGGTTATAAGAGATGCTATTTGATCATGAATATATATATAGTGTACATGATATCATTAGATATTCATGTATATTAGATATCATTATATAATACATGAAGAAACCATAATACAAATAATTTTTGCATATATTAGGAAGATGGATAGATAGGCATGCATAGGGGAGAATGCGAGTCATTTGCTGACGTATAGATATGAATATTGAGGCCCAGTTTAGATTGATGATATGAATCTGTTTGGATCCCGGTGGCCAGAAAGGGTCACTACATAATTTTATGGCATGGAGTCAGCGTCTCGATGCAGGTGATGATACCTTCAGTCCTCTCTGGATAAAGACCAGCATCTCGTGCAGGTGATAGTACCTTTAATTTACCTGGATAAGATCAACGTCTCGTCTGGGTGATAATGCCTTCAGTACATATAGTTATTCCATTATCCTTCAAAAGGTATTTGCAGCAATGAATACTTAAGAAAATGAAAGATTATACAAAAGAAATGTATATGAAAGTATATGATTTGATATGATATGAATATATAACATTTTTATACGATGATAGTACAATGTGAGAACAGTAAAAGTATAAATGACATCGAAAGCTATGGAATGAAACATGTTATAAGCAGGATGAATCGATAAATGACAATGTATATCCAAAGATTATAATTATCATAAGTATATGCCCTTATGTTTAAGAGAGAATCTGATTATTATTAGGAATTCGTCTTTTTTGAGTTTATTTCCCACTAGCGTAAAGCATACGGTGTTTTCATCATTTGATACGAGGAGAAGAGGAGGGGAAATAGAGGACGGACTGATCCGCATCCTCAGCGCTCCCAGAAGTCGACATCCATAGGGGTCCATTGGAAGATTTTGGTATAATGTATATACCTTTTTTGTTTTTGTAAACAGAAAATGTAAATGTTGAACATTATTAAATATGGAACTTGTATATGTATTTTATCTTCTGTGACGAATATAAAACAAGTTTAATATTCATAAGTTAGAATTTATAGTTAACTGAGTATAGAACCCCATTTGGGGCATCACAATTTAGTGAGCATCACGGATGCAGTTCGGACTGCATCAATCAGTTGGATCGGAGGAAGGGGTGTCACAATTGTGTCTTGATGAATGACTTCTCTACCTTTAATTGGATTCCTTCCCTTTAAAAAACAAAGTCATCTATTACTGGCATTTTGTCCTATTTCACCGATATGTCATTAATCAATTTGTTGGTAGTAAATCAAATCTTTCAATGTGATGGAGGAACATAATTCACCGACCAAGTTTTACTTCTTTTCTTCATAAGTAATGGAATTATACAGCAACTTGTCCTTACGCCCCCCCAATGCAAAATGGTATTGCACGGAGAGAAAACATCGTCACATCTCGCTGAAACTGATCTCCTGTGATGTTTCATTTCATAATATACCTCTTCATCTTTGGGTTGAGTCCTTCTCCCGATGCTATCTCATCAATGCGACTCCCATCACCGTTCTTATTAGCAAGACTCCTCGTGGAAATTCTCTATGGTAAATTCCTTCGTTTTATTTGTATTACTTTTAGTTGTCTTTCTTTCCTTTCTGTATGTGATTATATGCCATAAATTATCACCTCGCTCTATTCCTTGTGTTTTTATTGGCTATAGTCTTTCTTCGTAGAGTTTTTCATTGTACGGATAAGAAAGCGACGGGATCATGATCTATCATATTCGATTTTTGAGGATTATTTTCCTTATACTACCTCCGCTATTCAGCTAACAGAGGTTGTACTTGATTATGTCATTTTATTAACACTTGTGACGTTTTCTTCTTCCTAGTGACTGGGTTCTTTTTCCCCCCATAGGTGTGACTCCACTTCTAGTTCGGCCTCCACTCCTTGTGTTCCTTTTAATGAGCTCAAGTCCCATTCTGCCTCTATCACGCTCTCTCAACCTTCTTAGCCCAGAACTAGCCCCTTGAACGTCCCTCACTGCCTCTTCTTCCCTCTGGCTATTCGATCACCTTTACTAGCCCGCTGATCACGCCGTGCCGAGGATGGTATTATTAAGCCTTGCATTCTTCATTATTGTCTGTGCTTTCCAACCTCAGTGGTTTTGGTACATCTTGCGGTAAAAGAGCCTTGTGGTTTTAAATCAGCCGTTAAGCATCCAGCTTGGCTCTTGGCAATGGATGATGAAATTGCCGCTCTCAAGCATAATAACACATGGCGATTAGTTCCTTGTCCATTAATCATAATATTGTAGGTTGTCGATAGTTTTAAGACTAAGCTTCATCTTCGCAGATCCATTGAGCGTCACAAAGCATACATTAGCCTTGAGTTTTCACAAAAACATGGCATTGATTTTGAAGAAACTTTTAGTCCACATTTGTTCAACCTCTTTTCTATTTGTATTATTTTGTCCCTTGTTGCTATGAATAATTGGCCTTCACGTCAACAGTGTAAAAATGCCTTCCTTCATGGCTTTCTATCAGAGGAAGTCTATATGGAGCATTGTCACTCCCAGATTCAGTTAAACAGATTAATAGTTCGAGCTGGTTTAAGTCTTTGGCTTCTGGGACTCTTTACCTTTTTTTTTAATTTGAACTTATACTAATGGGTATACAAATTTTATAATAACAATCATTTACATATACAAGACTACCAGATGGTATCCATTAAAATCTACCACATATGCTAAGTCCCAGACCCTTATACAAATGCTGCCATTAACACGCCATCTAATACAACACTGGAATTAGCTTGAACGGTCTTTGGTGAGCACCTATCTCTGAGATGGCCTGTACTGCTGGTGTGAAATGTCCTGTCCTCTTTATCTCTCTTGATTACCTACAGTTGAACACCCAGCTATAAGCTTTAAACTTAGTGGGAACATATGAGCCATTATGTTGATAACAATAATCGATTAGGTCTGATCTTTTACATTTACTTTTCCTTATCATATATGAAGCCTATTTGTATGTGACTTGGAAGCTCATATCATATTACACATGTAGGTTTTTATATGTTATCACGGTGATATCTACTTCCATGTGTCATGTCTTTACAAGTTTCAATTCATATCTTCTACATGTACCTTGACATACTGGATCATATTTCAAACAGGACTTTATGCATCTCTGATGTAAAACCAGACACTATCAAAGTCATATCATTATCTGGGGGTCAAATTAGGCGATACTCGTTTAATTCATTTAGTTATGTTTTGGCTAAATTTTACTTTCAAAAGATGTCAGGCCGAGATCTGAGCTACGACAGGTTGGCGAATCCAATAGGAGCAGGTTTACTCTGACATTTTCAATTATCTTCTCAAAACATTTTGTTTGTATTACTCCATTTTAGACTTTTTAATTACGGAAAACGACTCATTTAACTTAATCCATAAACATTTCAGTCGAAAGACCCGTAACATTCATTTAACAAAATGCATTTACAAATAATACCTTTATACAATGTTGTGTAATGTAAAGATACTTAAACAAAATGATTTTTAATGTCATTTTCATTAGGTTTGGTGATTTCATATAGTTATGAGTGAGCATTCCACGACGGTTGGTTGGTGAATCTAACTGTGACCAAATATTCATTGTAATGTTTACATTTAATATCATAACGTCTCGCATAATTTTATAGAAGTGACGTTCCACGACCAGTTAGTTGGTGAATCACATCTGTTGTCATTCGGTAGCAATGTGATTCCGTCATCGCACCGTCACGCCCTTGGCTATAGAAGTTAACATTCCCAATAGTTCAGTTGGTAGATCTGTCGCAATTTTGTCGTCGGTAGCGATGTGATTTGGCATTCAATATCACCATCCATGTAGCTATAAAGTTAACATTAACGCGGATTCGATTGGTGAATCACATCTGTTGTCATTGTTAGCGATGTGATCTCACATTAGTATTAATTCTACTTCATAGCTGAATTCGGTTATTGAATCCGTCATGTTGGTCATTAATAAAAATATGATTTCATTCAATATCACCATCTCATATGGCTATAGAAGTTAACATTCATAGTAATTCGATTGGTGAATCATCTGTTGTCATTCGAGTAGCAATGTGATTTGCATTCAATATACCATCCACATATGGCTGTAGAAGTTAACATTCTGTAGATGGTTAGTGAATCTGTCTGTTGTCGTTAAATTGTGATATTGATTTGGCATTCAATATCACCATCTCATATGGCTATAAAGATTAACATTATAGCAAGTTCAATTGGTGATCACGTCTGTGTTGTTGCTGATGTGATCTGCATTAAGCAGGAATTCTGATTACCTTCATGGCAAATTAGGTTGGTGAGATCGATCGTGTTGATGAATTCAAATAAAAATATGATTTCATTGATATCACCATCTCATATGGCTATAGAAGTTAACATTCCACGGCCAGTTAGGTTGGTGGAGATGTCTGTAATATATTTGTGCCGGTAGCAATGATCTCATTAACAATTACGATTACCCTTCATATGAAATTAGTTGGTGAATCCGTAAATGTGGTCATTAAATAAAAATGTGATTTCACATTCAATATTCTAATTTCACTTTATGGCCAATTCGAGTTAATTGAATCCAGTCGTATCGGTCATTCAACGATACATTTCAAAATCAAATTTACTTTTATCGTGCATTTCACTATAGTTCAAACACACATGCACATGTGTGACAAACTTATTCGAGATAACAATAATTCAAATCTGACCATATATATATATATATATATATATATATATATATATATATATATATATATATATATATATATATATATATATATATATATATATATTTCTAAATATAACTCATAGCCCGGTCATAATCTACATTCTTTCTTCATATCATTTATGTAGTCCTGATCTTTATATTCTGTACTTAGCAATTTATGTATCCTTGTTCATTCATGTATTTCCTATCATTTATTACATTTTTACGGTTATATGTGATAATAATCATATATAACTTAACCACATTAATATTGTTCATGATATGTGCCTTCTATTCATATTCATGTTTCAAGTTCGTTTTCATTTTCCATATCACATTCATGTTTCACTTAGAGCACTATTATGTTATTTCTTATTCGAGATCTACCTCTTTCTTACCATGTATTCAATTAACTTTAACAGGCCGAATTAGTATACTTGGTACAACAATTAAATTTTCAGGAGATAAGATGTGGGCACCAAATGCCATTAATAGCATATGGTTAGATTCTAGACTAAGTAGGCTTTCCATAGAGTCGAGAATACCACGTAATGGAGTCCCTAACGAGGAGTTATGCAAGTTGCAAGCGTGACAAATCATGACTCGCGGCGCCGCGCCACCGTATTTTTCATTTTCGGGGGGTCATGGCACATTTGACAACGTGCTGTATAATTTGGAAGCTAAGATTATAAGGGTTCTTCTCAACTGGAATCACCCAAATTGGAGCCTTGAGCACAAGTTATGTCCCTAAACCAGCCTTGAACTACTCTGTATTTCAAACGAACCAAAAATTGGCTTGAACATGGCCCCACTTTGAGTGAATTTTTGGGCTACATAAAATCCGAAGTGGAAGGTAACTATTTCAGGATGTTTGGTTCTCCTTGAAGTCTATTTTAACCAGAAACTTGAATCACTCAAATCGGATCAGAAATGAGCAAGCTATGTCCAAAATACGAACGCTAGTCAAAATAGAAAAACATAACACTACTGTGCCCGAGTGCATTTCGACTGTCTGCAGTGACCTCAGTACTATAGAATGTGAGGACGTTTCCTTTCTTCCACTTTTCCATAGATTGCTACCCAAATCAATAAGTACTCTATATACATCAAAACTACTCCAAATTCATCACTCTTGTAATATCTTTTCTACCAAATCATCTTTCATTACATATCTTTCCTTTAAAACTTATCTTTCTTGGCTTTTCATGAATTATAACAAATCTATAATGGGTCATAATCCATACATAAAACTGCTGAGATTTCTTAGGGGTTTGTTCTTCATCTTGCTGAATTAAACCATGAATCAAACCCTAAAGGGAAGATTCCATGTTTTCTTGACACATTTGAGGTTTACCCACCTTACTCTCAATAATTTTTTGGGTTAGGATGAGAATTCTATAAAGCCCTAGAAAAATCAAATGCCAACAAGAAACCCATGTTGGGATGAAATTTTATCAAACCTAGGTTTGGGTAAACTACTAATCATGAAATTATATGGGAAATTCATACAGAATTCATAGTTCCATACCTTTGCTCTTATTCTCCCTTCTTCTCTTCCCTCTTCCTCTTCTTCTTCTTCTCCCCTTCTCCTCTCTCTTTTACGTTTTGGTCTCTAAAATGAGAGACCAAGGTACTCTTATCCCATTTTTGTTAAGGCCATGTTTAGCCTTTACATTCAACTCTTTTCTCATTTTTTTTAGGTCTTCATTCTTTCTAATTTCTATTCCATATTTTCTCAAATTCATATTTGCATATAACTGTTTTATGCCTTTTATGTCTCAGTGTGGTAAAGACACTTTACCCTTGTCTTTCCCATTTATGACCAGGTCCTCAAGTGGTAAATTACATATTTACCCATTTGTTCTCTTATTAATTTCCGGTTCTATCGTTTTATTTTCGAAAAATTCCATTTAGCTTTTAATATACCCTAAACCTGTCCGAAAACTGCTAGGGTATATTTCGGGGTGTTACAGCAACCCCTAGGCTACATTGATCCACAATTCCCAACTCATGTCTATCGCTTACAACGTGCTCTTTATGGCCTTAAACAGGATCCTCGAGCATGGTTGGTAGCCGGTAATTTTGCTTGGTATTAGGTTTACTGCTAGTCGTGTTGATTCCTCCCTCTTTGTACATCACTTAGTCCTCATGTGTTCTTTTATCTCTGCCTCATATCGGATGATATGGTGATAACATGGAAACAGTTCTTCCTATGTTGGAGTTCTCTCATTGTCCCGGCTTGCGAAGATTTCCATGAAGGATCTCGATGATCTATGGCCACAGAGGATTGAAGTTGTTAGAAATGACAAGATCTCTCAACCAAGCTAAATATGAGCTTGATCTTTTAACTCGAGCAAAATTCGTGGATTGCAAGCCTATCTCAACTCCTTTTTTGGTGGATCTCATCTCATCGATTCCGGTACTTCCTAATAAGATGCTACACAGTTTCGTTCTTTAGCTGGAGCATTACAATATTTGACTCTTACACGGAGTGGAATTTATACGTAGTGTTAACTCTATGTCAATATATATGTAATGCTCTCACGAGTCGATCATTTTAGAGCCTTAGGCGTATTTTGCACTATGTCAAAGTAACCTACCATTATAGCCTCCAACTCTCACCCAGTTCCTCTCGAACTTTGCCTTCATTGATGTTGATTTGGTGGCTATCCACGTCACTGTTCCCACCAGCAGTTTCTATTTATCTTAGCCCTGACTTAATTTCATGGTGATCTAAAAACCAAACTAAGTGCTCTTGCCTCATTCTTTGCGGAACTCTCTTGAACACTTCAACTTCTTCGAGAACTCCCATCACCCTCCCTGCTCTCAGAGACTCTAATGGGATGGCATGGTACCATGTTCCTTTGCTTCAGGCTGATTCTTGATCTCTCTAAACATATTAATATTGACTGTCATTTTATAGTTAGAAAATTCCAATTTTGGAAAAGGGTAAAATCGTAGTTTCGGTAAAAATCTAAAATTTATTCTCTAGATCTCGGATGACAAAATAGATTTCATCGTTGGAATCGTCTCGCGAAATCTAGCTACCACATCGAATTCCGAGACAATCGGAATTTGCATGTTTTTCGAGGCATCGAGTATCGGGTGCCGTAAAACGAAATGTGAGGTGATAAAAGTCACCTATAACATGTACTCATGTGACACATGTTACATGAGTAGAGAAATGATGGAAATGGACGGCTTAGAGAGTGCCAAATGTCAAAAATCCAAGCTTGGGGACATAGATGACATTATAGAAATTGTTTTAAATGATAATAAGACAAAATTATGCATAGTGTCGTCTCTTACATCAAAAAGGAAAAGAAAGTGAAAGGAGAAACTTACAGAAGCAAGCTTTGAAACTGGTGAGAGAGTGTGAGCTTCTGCAAATTCGGGAGATCAAATAGTCGAATCTTGGAGCAAGAAGGAAGGTTACTCTAGCGGCGGGGCTGCGTGGACTCAGGTTTAGAAATTTCGACAAACTCGTGAGGAATGAGTTTTGTATCCTACTTGGTTTTACACTTTGTTTAAGTGTATTTGATCATTGAGTTGATTGAGGCCGTGAGGGCCCGTTTGTCGATCCAAAGCTTGGAACGGGTATTAGGAAATTTGAAACCCATTTATTGCCGTCGTGATTGTACGGGCTGTTTGGAGTTATAGGGTGTATAAATTGTGAAACAAATTGTGTTGTGGTGTGTATGGTAGGAATGTATACAATTTGATTCTAAAGGTAGAAAGCCGATGTGGGTATTTGGATGTGAGCAGTGACGAGAAGGGTTTCAGCATTCCGTGAATAATTGACACGAGAAAATAATTTTTGGTATCGAAAATGTGAACAATTAGAATATTTAAAGTTTAGTTGCTCGTGTTTGATAGTCTTAGTGAGCTATTTTTTGTGTAATGGTGTAGTACATAACATGTTTGTGTACTGATTAAAATTATGTAAATGTATATCGTAGTATATATTTGCATGTGTTATATAGACTAATCTTGGATTGTCATTGCATTTCCATTTGCACTGAGCACCTAGGCAAATGAGTGAGTGCAATAGAGTGGATACACGAGAGAAGTGTTTGGAGGTTAGTAGTATAATAATTATCGGAGGGTAGTCCATATAAAATATGTCGTCGGTCGGCCCAATTATTATACATCGGAGGTTGTCCACTAAATGAATCATCGAGCCAGTCCACTACTTATATCGAAGGGTTGTCCACAAATAAAAACAAATATCTTTGTTTTGAAATAATGTTTCTCGCGCCATGGCAAGCGAGTGTGAAAGTCGGTGAGACTCGGGGTATGAGTTGGTCATTTAAGGCGCCAATTAGGATCACGTATTTGCTTTAATGTGTGTTTACTTTGGAGCATTGCATATCACGCCACGGTGAAGTATTAGGAGTGATTCCATTACTGGGCGATAGCTCACCTTATTGAGGGAATTTATTTTTCAGGTACAGGGAGCATACGAGGAGACGACTCATCATAGAGGTCGTTTTAATTTGAGTTATGGCTTTGGTGTTTTGAGAAAGTACATCAATACTTATTAGAAAGTTATAAACTTTCAAATATATGTTCTTATCATAATAAAATTTTAACTCTTGTAACTATATTGTATAGTTGATATATGATGATAGGTATTGTGGTATGGGCCCCGAGCGTTTTTTACTCATATATATATATATGTGAGACCGGAAAATCCATGTTTTCTGGGAAGGATAAAATGGTAATTTAGGTTTGAAAATCAGAATTATAGATCTCGGATGACAAAACGGATGCTTAGTTGGAGATCGTCTCGCGAAATCCCCAAGCTACCACGTCGAATTTAGTCGAGATTAAGAACGGTCGGAATTTCACGTTTCGAGCCTGCTGAGTGTGGGGACACTTAGCTGCTATAGTGGCCCAATAGAGTACGTGTCAAGCCTGAATACAGTCAAACATGGAGCTCAGAAGTGGGGCTCACATGTGACACATGGCATGATACCATTAGAGAGAAAATCTAAGTTAGATGGATAAGGATAAGGGTGTAATCCCAGCAGTCCCGATGAGAAATGGACACTTGGCATAGAGGACTTTCCTCTTGACCAAGTCTTCAAATCGGTTGGGGAGAGGAAGGAAGAGACAGCGAAGAGGGAGAGTGAGGAAGAGAGGGTTTTTAGAGAGAGAGGCTCCACCTTCTCTCTAAAATTCCCGGCGATCGGACCGTTGGCTTATGATGAGACAAGGAGCAAAGTTGCTCCCCACGGCAAGGACTACACGTGGGTTCCAGTTTTGGGGAGTTTCGACAAACTCCGGAAAAGGTAGGGGTTTTTCTCCTACTTGCTTTACTTTTTGTTTAAGGGTTATGTAATGGATGAGGACCCCATTGAGGCACGGATGGCCGTGATTTCGATTAAGATTTGGGTCAGTGAATAAATCATGGAATGGTTTGGACGATCCAATTTGTTTGTGTGACTGCTTGATTTGTGTGGTGTTGTGTTATTACCATGAGAAAATAACATGTTGATTGTGATTTTGTAGGCGAGTTCAAGATGAATTTGCCGTGTGTACTGCGTGAGCTAAGTTTATGTTGTTGTGTAAGATGAATAACATGATGCATGGATTAATCATGTTAATATATGCATAATTGATATATTAGCATGTTGAATGTTATACTGCATTGCACTTAGGTGGGGTAACAGTAGGAAATTCCAGCTGCGGGCATTGCTCATGCGTCGTGGGACTATTTTTTAGATGCAGAAGGCGCTTGTGGATGGGGCGCGTGGGACATGGGCGAAGAAGCGACCAAGATGACCTTATCTTGTATTTTGTAAAGTGCGGGCAAGAGACCCGTTTGTATAAAATTGTAATTAAATACAATTGTAAATATATTGTAATTAAATAAATTTTTGTATAGAATATATTTATGAGTACGATGTAGGCCCCAGTGGTCATTTTACACGTGCACGTGCCTCATGACGATGAGACATGTAGAACTCCAGCGGGTTGATGGGTGGTCGATGGACACCGGGATTGGGAAGCGTCTAATATATATATATATATATATATATATATATATATATATATATATACTGCTATATATATATATATATATATATATATATATATATATATATATATCTTGTGATATTGATGATTGGGACGAGGTTGTTCTTGGGTAAAAACTCCCAGTGCAAAGGGTGCAGATTTTCGTGAGAAATGTCGGGTCACTGGCGTCATGAAGTGTTCATGGTTGAGTGGAGTGATCAGCGGACCTGATTTAGACTAAACTTGATATCAGAGCTTGGTATCACAGTACTGAGCTTGAGGAAGCTTGGGGCAGGCCTTAGTGCAGAGCATCACCACTTGGTGTGGCTCGATGTTAGGTTTAGGTATGAGATTACCTAGGAAATCACGGGACACAACTAGGACACTGCATGCATGTGTTTGGTGTGTTTGGTATGTGATTGATGAATTGTTGTGTGAAAAATATGCATAACATGAATGATGTGTGATCATGTATTGTGATTGTTTGTGTGCAGTGATTGTACATAAGGCATGTGTGTTGGAAAAGTTTTTGGAGTTCACCGAGTGTGTAGCGGGACAAAGAAAAAATAAATAAATAAATGAAATAAATTTTAATCAATTTATTTGGTTTATTGAATGACAAAATAAAATTTTAAGGGTGAACACTAGGGTTAGTGTTAGATCAGGAGGTTTGGGGATATTTTTGGACAGATGATTATTAAATTAAATGAAAAAAAATTGATAAGAAAATCATTTCCTAAGGTTTTTGGTAGTTTGTAAACTAAGAAAATGAATCAAATAAATTTTTATAAATTTATTAAGTGTTAAGAAAATGAGAAAAAAAAAATGAGTATATATATATATATATATATATATATATATTATATTTTATATTTTCAGTAGTTGGGAAAAAAAATAATAATAATGAAAAGCGAAAAAAAAAAGTCGAGGCCCAGATAGACTCACTTGCCCATTTAACATCGGCATTGTATCACAATACGGTGTGTATTGTAGTGAGAAGGCTAAGCGGTGAGGAATTTGTATTGCGGGACACAGGTGTATTGCAATGCAGGCGCCTTGAGTTGGCTAGGCAAGGGAGTGTGTTGCAATACACAGGGTGTATTGTGGCTAGGAAAGGACTATGGGTTGTTGGAGAAATTGTATTGCAATACAGTTTCATGTATTATGTGACAACGAGACCTTGCGTAGCCTTGACGACACGGCGGCGAGCGACCGCGACGTCCATGTTGGTTTGCCTTTTTATTTTGCGCTGTTTCCTATTTTTATGAGTGATATGATGTAGCCTTAGTTGTGTCGTTGGCTCTTTTTTTGTATTTGTCATCGGCGATTGGCTCTTAGTAGATTTTGTTTGCCGATTCGAATAATTAGATATGACACTTGTGGTAATATCAATTGATTTTAGTTAGTCAAATCTGTAATCTTATGTATTCTAATCATTTTTTATTATCAAATATGTAGGCTTTATTTCCATCATTGTTATATAACTTTTAGATACTATCACATTCTTTTAAAGTTTTATATTTTAACATGGATACATGAATCAATAAATTTATATATTTTAAAATATATATATTATATGAGAAATAAATCAAACTGGCTACTTTGTTTACGATGGTTTTTCAAGAGTATAAACTTAATTTTCAAATTAATATATATATATATATATATATATATATATATATATATATATATATATATATATATATATATATATATATATCTCTATATATATTCTTCTTCTTCTTTTAAGATGTTGCATTTCTTATAATAACTTAGAACTATTAAATTTTGTAGAAATAATGCATTCTTAGCCTTGCCCTTTTATATTTTGGCATTTATCATACTCTTTAAAATGTTTAAATTAATCCCTGCAATATGCAGCAATCATCTATCCTTCTAACTTAATCATTTAATTTTTATTTAAAAATTAGATAAAAATTAAAAGATTGATTTTTGTAATTTTTTTAGTTAGATATGATAATTATTTTATTTAAATTAATTTTCTCAAAGTGAGATAAAATTTAATTTTTCTTATAAATGTATATAAATTTAATATTTGTAATGAGGATAGTATTTTTCTCATGGTATTTTGTTTTTAAAAATATCTTAAAAATAAATTATTTATCTTAATAATTTTATTTTATTTTGAATTTTTAAGAATGTTATACAAATATTGAATAAATTAAACAGTAGGGATTTTTTTTTTTAAATGGATTAGATACTATAATAATTTTTATTTTTTGGAAATTTAGATAAGATTTTATTTTTTTATAAATAATATATGAATTTAACAGTGTAATAAGGATGTATTAAAAAAATGAGGATGATTTTTCTCATGGTATTTATTTTTAAAAAATAATTAAAAATTATTTATAATAATAATTGTATATAATATTTTAATAAAATTATAAAATAATAAAATAATTGTAATCACGTAATTTATTTTAAATTATTTTAAAAAATAAGTACCACAAGAAAAAATCAAATTCATTGTACAAAAATCAATATATCTCTACAAAAAATAAATTTTTATCAAGAGAAAATTAATCTTTAAATGAAAATTATTATCCTATCTGTATTAATTTTTAGAAAAACAATCCATCTTTTAATTTATTTAATATTTATATAATTTTTGTATAATATTTTTATACAAAAATTATAAAATAACAAAATAATTATGATAGGTAATTTATTTTAAGTTATTTTAAAAAATAAGTACCTCAAGAAAAAATCAACTACATTATACAAAAATTAATATATTATCTACAAAAATAGGGTACATCAAGAAAATTATTCTTTAAATGAAAATGATTATCTATATATTCAATTTTAAAAAAAAACAATCCATCTTTTTAATTTATTTAATATTTATATATAATATTTGTCTAACATTGTAAAAAATTTCTACAAAATAAAATAAAATTATTATAATTTATTTCCTGAAATTATTTTTTTAAAGAAATAAAATACATGAAAAAATATCATCATTTTATAAATGTTAAATTATATATTATTTATAAAATAATTTTTTTAGCTAAAATTTGAAAAATTATTTTCAAATTGATAATTACCTTGTCTAACTAAACAATTATTTTTAAAAATTAATATTTTAATTTTTATATAATTTTTAAATAAAAAAATACGCATGATAATTAAATTGGAAGGATAGATAAATGATAAATAATAAGTAAAGGACTTGTGCTTTTTTTAATGTCATGAGATCAGTAAACATTTAAAGTGTAAGGGTAAATATCAAAAAATAGTGAAAAGTGTAAGAATAAATGCCAAAAGTGTGAAAGTGTTGGAGTCAAAATGCGTATATTCAATTTTCTATTTGTTAAAAAACAGAGTTTTGTCTTTTGAGATTTCTAAAGGGTTATTTAGTAAAATAAAATTAAAATGATCCCCCGTTTACAAAAACAAATCTTTCATTTTTATTTTCACCCAACAAAAAAATCTATTTTTTATAAACATTTTCTCTTCTTTTTTTTTCTCAGAATTTTTTTTTTATTTTCTTCTTAAATACAATTCTAAATAATAATAGAAGCGTGAAAAAAAAAAGGTGACTTTAGTGTAACTTTTTTTTTTGAAAAGGACATTACTGTAACTTTCAACTTCGATTAATGGTAATTTATATAGAAAATGTGAGATCATAGCATGAGATTAACCTAAAAATAAATGGTAGCAACCGCCTCACATTTTCTATTTTATCCGTTTGAAAATTTTATTCTTATTTTTTTAAAGTATTTTATTAATTAGGTCAGTAAATTGCATTTGAGTCTATAATTTAAATACACAAGTCCTGCTAGTTAGATTTAAGTCCGGATAAGTATGACTAATTTGCATGATTAACCAGGCCTCTTGGTAGATCATCTTCAAAGCAAAAAAACTGGGAGTGTGAATATTATACAATTAGATAAATGTAAAAACAATGACAACTTTGTTCATGCAATTCTGATCAACCATGGTTATATATAATCTGGAAATTGTTCAGGATTAACAAATGAATTTTAATTTGGTTTTTAAAATTGGGTTTATGCATTTATTTTTTAAATATTGGAGGAAATTAAAGATTTAAAAATAACCCTAACCAATCATTTTTTATATCCACTGAACTTGATGTTATCATGAGTGGTCGATAGAGGTATAGTTGCATATTGTTCAAGTTGGTTTTAATAGTTTGTTCAGTTGTTAGGTTATAGTAGTATGTAATAAGAGTCAGCCAAAGTCTATCACAATGACTTGCAAACCATGTGATATCATGCCAATGGTACAATCTCCCAGCCTAGCAAATCTTTCATGCACAAAGATCGGTCCGCCATCCTTCAATAGCCAACTACTTTCATGCCAAAATCTCAGAAAGCATTCTGTCAAGCTCTGAATCATTCCGTTCAAACTTTGAATCACTGTCTTATGGCAAACCCAAATGGAGAATGTCATCTTTCTCCCATGCATTTGAAGACCATATTGAAGGTGAGAGCCACACATTCAACTCAAATATTCAGGATGATAAAGCAGAAAAGAAAGCTGCATCATGAAATAAGTGAATGCTTGTAGAACAAAATTTAAAAGTGAGGAAGAGTGATACTACCGGAGAAAATTTCAAATATTCTTGAGTTACTTGTCTTTTAAATTCTAAATACCCCCTCTTTTTTCGCTTTTAAATTCTACATTTAGCAAATAAAAATTTTGACTATGTTTGATTGTAAAATTTTAGAGAAAAATAAATAAAAAAATAAGGGATAAAAAGGAAAAGGAGAAGAAAATAAAGAATACATTTAAAAAAAAAAAAAACAATTTTTTTATTTACTATTTCAAATTCATTTTCACTAAATAGGGCTTCAATTCCTACTTTTGGACTAGAATTCTAATTACTAATTACTTGGGAAAATAAACTCTGAAATTAAATTGTTGAAGAGTTTTGAACTTATTTTCAATGTTTGAAATATTGTTTAAAAATAAATTATTTTTTTTTTTAAAACAACCACAACAACAAAACAACAAAGAAATCTATCATAGAAGTATTATCTCATTTAGAGGGTGATTTGAAATAGTTTAAAAATTATTCTCTACTATTTTACCATTGAGAAGGTTTGTTTAGGACTTGAAATATTATTAATATATATTTATATATTTAGATATTAAAATAAATTTAGTTGTAGTAATTCATTTCTAATACATTCTAGTTTTACTATCGTTTTGGATATAAAAAAGAATTTACATTGAACCGGATCTTTAATACACAACTTCATTATTTTATCGTGTCTTAGAAATTCCATTATTTATTTATGTTTTGTACATGATTTTATTATTTTACATTGTGGTATTTTTACATTAATTTCTTGTAAGGACAGATTTCGGGTATGCTTGTTCCCTATTTTTTAAACTGTTCTTAAGAACCGTTTTTGAACACATAGAGTTTTTAAAACTATTTTGGTGTTATTTTAAAAGCCCATTCTTATTCTCTAAATTAATGTTTTTTGCGTTTTTCGTTTTTTAGAACAAAATAAAAGAACTAATGGTATTCTTCGTGACTTTCTCTTCTTTCATCTCTAGTCTACTTTCGTCTTTCTTAAGGTGAAGGGTGATTTTAAATTTTGGCTTGAAATTGCCTTTCTACACCACTTTTAAGTCTCTCTTTTTAATAAAAGGTTATTTCTACAAAGATTGATTTCTGCCCACTTTTGTGTTGTCTTGTCTCGTCTGACGTTTGGTTTATCGTTGGCTTCTTCCATATCCAATGTGGGATGATAAACACTCATCGTAGACGAAACAAGTCTCTTGTTGTATTCAAGTTGACTTTGCTACCATTTATAACGATCAGTCCAACCCTTTGTCACATATTGTCAAAGCACAGGGCCCGGCCCTCCACGATTCAGCAAATCTACTAGATTGAGGTGATAATAACATATTAGTGGCATGAGCGTTCTCCTCTATCAATGCGATGTGAGTGTGATAAACACTCATCTGTAAAAGGCAAACAGAAACAATCCCACCACCAAGATTAAAGGATCGCTCTGGTATCATTTGTAACGATCTGATCAATCTGTGTAGATATTATTAAAACTTTGAATAAAGTCCTCCACAACTTTGAAACTCTCTACTAAATTAAAAGGAGCTCGGTAACACCTGATGTCTGTGAGCTTTCTCCTGACATGGGGATGTGACATATTTGTTTGGATATTTCTCCCTAAGTGGGACGTGACATATTTGTTAGACTCTCCACATAATATAGAGGCCCCAAGTCGATACAGTAAAGTTGAGTTGGTCGTTTAACCATTTATCGTTTTATCATTAGCATGATGGAAATATGTAATGGTGAGCTCACTCAAGTGACAATTATGTTGACCATCATGAGTAATCGACTCCACTATTAGAAGTTATTGTCAGCAAATCAGAACTTCTTTAGCCTTCCCGTCGACGATAGCATTGGCGTATTTGTTCCGGCGATCAATCTCAGAATAAGTAAGGTTGCATTTTCTCTGTCTTGACTTTCCTCACGTATGCTCCACCTCCAGTCATACAATTTAATGTAACGTGTATTCTAGATTCGAATACTCTCGTGTGTAATATATCTTGAAGTCTCCATTACCAAGAATTGACTCACCTTAATGATGCGTTCGTTCTTCTCAGCGATTCATGACTCTTGGATCAGCGTGTCATCCAGGAACAATGTAAATCACAGAAAATTAGAAATTTTTTAAATGACAATGTTGTAAAAATAACCAATTATGGGGAGAAAGGGTTGAGAGAAAACAAAAATTTTTCTAGATCTCAAATGTTGAAACGGACGGCACCATTAAATTCGTATCGCGAAATCTAATGACTCAGAAAAGTTTCATCGAATTATGAGACAAGAGGAATATTTTTACGATTTTCTGGGTGATAAATTTTGGGTGACTTGGAGACCAGTTCTGAGAAAATCTGGAGTCAGCAAAATGACTTGAATTTAAAGTTCATTTAAAATAAATTGAACTATAAAATAAATTGTTTCAGAGTAGAAACTTGGACCCAAATGAATTAATATGAATACCATGTATTTAAATAATAATATAATAATAAAGATAAAAAGCAATCAAAAGAAAAGTCAGAGGGACGGAGAGGGGCGGTGTGTCGGAAAGTGGAATTTTGAAAGGATAAAATGGTCATTTGGTAAATCTGGAGAAATTTACAGATCTCATGTGACAAACGGACATGCAGTTGGAATCGTCTCACAAAATCTACTTCTGTGTAATTTAAGTGATTAAGACGGTCGAATTTCACGTTTTTGAGGCAGGGTGTCGAGGTGCCATAAAACAGTACAGGAAAGAGCATGTGATGTGAAAAAGTCGCATACTACATGTACCCATGTGACACATTTTATGATTGGTGAGATGATGAGATGAATCAGCCTAGATTATTATAAGTATCAAAAATCAAGAAGAAAATGGGACAAGATAGAATTAATGGAAATGTGTTGGTGAATAGGACAAAAGTTAAATAGTCATCTTCTTCATTTGAACAAATGAGCCCAGTGGGCGTGTGTTGGGTTTTATTTTAGAGAGAAGGAAACCTTCTCTCTGATTCGACCGTTCGGATAGTGGTTTTCAAGAAATCAATCTGTAACGTGGCATTTCTGAGTGAATGTGGAATTTGGTAGAAGGTTAGACAAACTCGAGAGGTAGGGATCTTTCCTGTTATTCTTTGGCTAAAGCCATGTAAATGGTTGAGGATGTTATGAGCTTGGATTAGCCGTGTTTAGTCTCAAAACATTTTGATAGTGGAATCCCATTGTTGTCAGTCGTGAGCAGTCTTGCAGCCCGAGGTTTCAACATTCACGTGAATAAGTGATGATTTTTTGGTGTGGATTTTTATGATGTTAGTGATTCAAAAATGAATTTCTTGTGTTTGTTAATTGCTTTATGTGAGCTAATTTTGGTGTTATTGATGTGAATTTAATAACATGATTTATGTGGATTAATTGTTAGTATACATGTTTTATATATATTAGCATGAGTTTGTTGGGATTGACATAATGCATTCATATGCCTTTGTAGAGCACCTGGATATTAGGGTGAATGCGGGGCATTGAGTGAAAGAAAACGAAAATGTTGTGAAAGGAATTTATTGGAAGATTTTACGAAGAATTGCAGCGGAGAGTCATCTAATAGATCGCCGGATGAGGATATTGCCATTGTTGGGCGTTATCGACAGTCGCCTCGAGAGGGTAGTCAGTATTTCTAGAAATTGATGTAAGTTTTCGAAACAAAAAGCTTTTGTTTTGAAAACTAGATATTTACTATTTGGCTTAGGTATATGTGAGAGTGGTGAGGACTAGGACATGGGATTAGTCATGAACATTCGAGTGAGTTCATGTAATTTGGCAGATGTTGATTGTTTTCATGACAATATTATGCATAGAATTGGGGAAGTAACACCAATGTAAGAAATTAACCTCTTGGGCTTCTCGCCCAACCGAGTGTGTTCGGGTACAGGAGGTGTGCGCGGACGGCGCTCACTAGAGACGCGTTTAGAAGAAAGTCAGTTGTGGCTTTGGGTGTGGATTTTGTATAACGTAATATTAAAACTCTAGAATTTTTTGATATATGTTTATTAAAAATAATTTATTAACTCTTGAACTATTGTATATAGTTGATGTATTTTGTGGGTATTAATGAGGCCCAGGGTATTTACTACACTTTGGACGGTCTGGTCATTGTAAACTATTTGGAGACGGGTTGTATTTGGGGAAGAAGCTCCCCATACAAAGGAACTTTGTTAGATTTTCATAGGAGTGATAGGGTTATCCGCAGTATTATAAGTTGTGAGTTGTCAAGCGGACACCCGGTTTTAAGGCGTCATGATTGGTATCGGGAGCCTAGGTAAGCGATGATGAGAACTCAGGGTTTGGGTATCCATAGTTGCAGTCTTGATGCCAGCTATGACTTGATGTCGAGCTTAGGTACACGAGTAGGGCTTGGGGGACTTGGGCTTAGGCCATGGTCTTAGAGTGTAAGAGCATGGGTATCTGAATACCTGGGACTGATAGACACACGAGTTAGATCATGCATCCTTTGTGCATTTTGAGAATGGTGTAATGTGTGATTGTATGTTATGAATTGTACTATGATTTATTATTGCTTGGTGAATAGCACATATGAAAAAAAAATGTTGAACACTAGGGTTTAGTGTGAGAACAATTTGTTTGAGGAATTTTAGGCAAATAGTCCAGAATTAAATTAAAAAAAAATAGGTTGAGGAAAATTTTTTTTTCTATTAGTTTTACAGTGTGTAAAACATGAAAAAAAAATTTTAAATAAACATTTTTGGTTCTACTGGAAAATGAAAAAAAAAATTATTATTATTATTATTATTTTTTTGGGGTTTTCGATGGCAGAATGAGAAAATGATATGAAAAAAAAAAAGTTGGAGGGCTGGAATGGGCTCTTTGGTTCCAATTTGGGTCGATATAATGGAATTGTATCGTGTCCCACTGATGAGCATGGGTGTAGCCAGGGTCTGTGTGGCCGGGACACAGAAGCCACGTGATCGGGGCTTTGCGCCCTGTCACGACCATCAAAGGGCCATGTCTGGTGATTAAACTGCGCAAGGCGTGCGCGGCCTTGTACTGCGGTATGCGACTTGAGGGTCAGCGATACAAAGCTCTTGTATCGTGGTTGAGGGAGCGACCTTGTGTCGTGACACAATCTTGTGACACAGCTGCGATGGCGCGCTGAGGCGCCCGCGATGCGACCCGGTAGGCTTGCGATACTACGCCGGCTTGGTA
The DNA here is from genome assembly GCA_016808115.1 of Tetrastigma voinierianum. Lineage (NCBI taxonomy): Eukaryota > Viridiplantae > Streptophyta > Magnoliopsida > Vitales > Vitaceae > Tetrastigma > Tetrastigma voinierianum. The sequence goes on along the minus strand of JAEQBH010002290.1, from coordinate 16,249 downwards.
CGGTAGCGGTGACCGCGGCTATTCTGCAGAGCCGCATTGTGTAATATGGCTGGCGTCGCGCTACGCAATGGAAATATGTTGCGTTTCTGATCCGAGGGCGTGTCTTCTGTGCAATGGGTGTGTCTTTGCGACCGCGACAGCGTCTTATTTGCGATATGGTCGGGAGCATCTTGTGCGACACGCCCCGCGATACGGCCGGGGGAAGAGCCCGCGACACGGCCGGGCGAACCTATGACATGGCCTGATGTCTTGTATGGCCCGAGCCGAGGGGTGTGTCACGGTGCATGACCCGTTTTTGATTCGAGTGCAGCGTTTTGAGTCAACGTCTGGGGACAACGTTCATGAAGACAGCGTTCATGAAACACTATTCCTGAGTTTTCAAAAATAAAATAAAATAAAATAAAATTTTCTTTTGAAATAAAATAAAATAAAAAAAATTATTTTTGGTTGAATATGTTTAATATATGAACTTATTGTCTTGCGTTACCACTATGGATATGCATGGACATTATGTATGAAATGTTTTTAGTATGTGAATAGTGTCTCAGAAATTTGTGTTTACGCCTTAGAGATACTATTAGAGTAACACCATTTGACATGTGTAGATGGTAGTGGAGCGAGGACATAGGGGTAAGTCACGGGGTGCTGGTCGACACCACGGTGTTTGACCCGATAGGCTCTCTTGAGGAGTTGTAGGTATTGTGGTTCTTTGCTATTGCACGGGCTAGTCTTTGACGGTAACCGAGGAGATCGGTAACCTCCGAGGGGTTTAGAGGCAGCACATCGTCATTAGAGCATTCACGGGGAGGGAGATCAGATGGTGGCAAACCATTAGTTCCTTATGGTCGAGAAGGTGTTGGGTTATGGGTGCAGCGACCGCGATCGGGTTAGACTAGGCTGTTCGGCTAGAAGGTGAGGTCTTGGTATGGTGGGCTGGGCGAACCTCTAGAGACCTGAAGCTGATGACATGAGCAGAGTTTGGGGGTGTTCATGGGTGAGTATTTACCGGATCTTGCTGCGTCACGAGAGCTCGGGGAGTTCTGGGGCGAAGCGGGGGCCGATATTTGTGATGAGTATGTGATTGGGTCGCGGGTGCGGATTTTCTTTGATGACTCGTGAGATCACGAACATGGCCTTCGCGTCGAGGAGGTCGAGAATGGGCTAAAGTTATCCATTCGAGGCAGGATTGTAGGACTTCACCTACAGGACATGGACTCCATCGTTGGGACGACCCTGACCATAAAGAGAGAGATAGAGGATGCTCGAAGCACTCAGGATGTGGGTGTTAGTAGCAAAAGGAAGGATAGTCAGTCTTCTTCTAGTTCAGGAAAGAAGTAGAGGGCTTCTAGTTCATGTGGGTTCCAGGGTCGCGACCATCGAGCAGGCGGATCGGAGTTCTTGGGTGGTAGGCGGATGGTGTCACCATTACCAGCGGCTTGGACACATGAGAGGATTACTTTTTATAGGCAAAGGATCCTAGGGTTTCGGGGCCGATGCAGGTCTCGGTCGTGATAGGGCGGTAATCTGATATATTCCTCGCGACAAGTGCAGGTCGGAGGAGCGATTTGATCTCGAAGTGCCTGAGCACCTTCCGGCATTACCACGAGGCGGTGAGGGGCTAGGTTATGGTGGTAGAAGGCGAGCCATCGCGAGCGTCGAGGGTTCGAGGCGTCTCTGCGCCCGTCATGTCGGTTGAGTTATGGTCGTGATTATCTGAGAATGCACGTTTTCTTTATCTCGCATGGGCGAAGTGTTATTTGATTATGGTGCGTCACATTCATTCATTGCTGCATCAGTTGTGATAGAGTTGGGCTTAGAGGTTGAGGCCTTGGAGGAGCCTTTGTATGTGAGTTCTCCCTTAGGGATTAGGGCGAGGATAGGGATGATATGTCGTGGTTGCGAGTTAGAAATCTTTGGGATTCTACTCACAGTGGACTTGAGGGTCATGGACTTGTCGGGATTGACGTCATCCACAGGATGGATTGGCTGGCTACAGTCGTCTGTCGATTGTGGCGTGGGGAGTTGCTAGCGCGAGACAGTGCACTAGTGTTGTATTTCGGGGGAATGACATGATATTTTTGCCTGACAGTGTACGAGTCAGTGTCAGGCGATTGGCGGAGTTGGCTAGCAAAGCCTGCAGAGGGACGGTGAGGCAGGACTTAGATCTCCCCTCAGTGATCAGCAGTAGCAAGGGATGTTTTCAGGATGACTCTGCAAGGATTACCTCGTGAGGTTGTAGACTTAATTGTCCCAGTTACACCTGGTACTTTGCCCCGTCTCTATGGCCAGCACTGGGATGGCACCCGATTGAGTTGTAGGAACTCGGAGTCCAGCTACAGGAGCTACTAGACAAGGGGTTCATTAGACCGAGCACTTCACCATGGGGGCGCCGATTCTATTCTGCGAAGAAGAATGACAAGACCGCCGTGCATTGATTACGAGCGAGTTGAACGGGGTTACGATCAAGTGGTACCCGTACAAGGATTAGCCAGCTTGTTTGATCGGTAGTTGAGAGGAAGCGCGAGTCTACTCACGAATAGACCTTCGCACTGGTGCCATCGGTTGAGGGTTGGGGAGATAGATATCCCTAAAAGGCGGATTCGGGGCGGTATGGGCACTTTGAGTTCTGATAATGCCGCTGGATTAGCCGAATACGCCCGACAACATTCATGGACACTCCCCCTTACATAGGGTATTCAACTATCTAGGCCGGTTTGTATTAGTCTTCATGGATGACATTTTGATCTACTCGATCCAGTGGGAGCATGGTATCATTTGGTTATTATTCTGATTGTTGAGAGACCATGTCAATTTGTACGCTAAGTTCGATGAAGTGTGAGTTTTGGCTTCGCGAGGTGAGATTTTGGGACAACGTGGTGTCGACATCAGGCGTGTCGGTGGACCCGAGAAGGTCGGCGAGTGATTAGTTGGGAGAGAGGCCAGAAATGGAGTCTTGAATACATAGTTTCTTAGGATTGGTGATGCTACGGGGAAATTCATTGATTTCTCAGATTAACGGCACCTATGACGAGATTGACAGGGAAGAATTGATTTGATTAGGATGATGATGTGAGGAGAGCATTCTAAGAGTTGAAGAGGAGGCCCCTGCTCCTATCTTGATAGTCCGTCCGAGGGGACAAAGAATTTTCTGATGTATTGTGATGCCTTGAGGCGGAGGCGGGATGTGTTTGATCTGGTCAGGAGGTAGTAACTTATGGTTCGTCAGTTGAAGAATGTGAGAAGAATTACCTTGCCCCGACATGGAGTTGGCGGCATTAGTCTTCTGCAGAATTGGCACCACTTGTGGCGAGAGTTACAGTGTTATCGAGACCACGAGTTTGAAAGTATGTCTTCCACCGCGGCGGGACCTCGACAGCGAGCAGCGCGGATGGATGAGTTCTGAGAGGGATTATGACTTCACTTTGTTACCATCTGGTAAGGCAAATGTGATGATTGATCTTGGCTCGATCGAAGTCACGGGAGCTTGTAGTATGGCTTCTCGGGAGTGGCGGATACTTTCGAGACATAAGGACGATTTGGGCTATAAATGCCAAACAGCTCGAGTCGTTGGGGAGTTTAGTAGCTGAGTCTGTTGACGGTGATTAGTCAGGGCGGGACGAGGAGATAGTGTCCATGAGGATGAGATGCAGTCGAACATGGGTGTGAGGAGTACGGGTATCTACGAATAGTAGTCTTGGTATAGAAGAGGGCGGGTAGTGGTTCCCAGGTTGATCGATTTGAGATAGGAGTTACCGGGGAGTTTCCTTGCTCTCGATTTTATTGCCATCGGTGCAGATGTGCCGGGATCTTCGTGATCAGGTATTACTAGGCGGAATGAAGAACTACGTGGGGACTTTGTTCCGGCCGATGTCTGAGTGTCGGCATGTAAAGTGAGCACCCGGAACCCGGCGGGGCTTTCACTTCAGCCATTGGGGTGGTGAGTGGAAGTGGGAGCGCGTCATGATGGATTTTATAACCACGACTTTGCCTGATGCAGCGGGGACATGATCATTGTGGGTGATAGTGGATGGCTCACCGAAGTCGGCACATTTTCTAGCCGTCGCGGATAGCCTTCACATTGGAGAGATTAAAGTCGATTGTATCATATTGAGAGATAGTCGGGCTTCATGGAGTACCGGTATCCCATAGTGTCGAAGGATAGAACCTTACAGAGATTCTGACGCGCTTTTGGAAGGATTTCAATTTGTAAGACATGGTGACCATGAGTGCAACTTTCCACCCACGGCAGATGGTTAATCGGAGAGGACTATCACGGTGTTAGAGCATATCTTTGCGAGGCGTGCGTCTGAATCATAGGTAGTTGAGGGAAGAGCACTTGCCCTTAGTGGAATTCGCCCTCTGACAACGATTGGCTCAGGCGATATCTGAAGATCGCTTTCATATGAGGCATTGTATGGAGACGCCATGCAGTCAGATCATATGGACGAGGGTGGGAGAGAGCTCCATCGCGATCCACGATCGATTAGAACCTCCGAGAAGGTGAGCTTGATACGACAACGTCTTCTCATTTCGAGCCAGCGGAAAAGTTATCTGCGATGTCTGGCGTCTCGACCCTTAGAGTTGAGTTGGTGGTCATGTCTTCTTGAAGGTGATGTAAGAGGAGTGGTCGATTCGTGACGAGGAAGCTGCTCCCGCCCAGGATTTGTTGGGCCCTTCGGGGTGCTCGAGAGGTGACCTGATATCTTGCATCTGGGATTGGCTTTCTGCTAGCGTATCGGGTGTCTGGTGTTTCACGTCTCCGTCACTCGGAGGTACACACTCCGAGATCCGAGCTCATGCATAGTGGATTAAGGGAGAGATTGAGGATTACGACACGGTGCAGGACCTTAGTGGAGGGACCGGTGTGCATTATGGATAGTCGAGATCAGGTTTTACGAAGCAAGACCGTGAGGCTAGTGAGATGCTACCTCAGTGCTTGCAGTGGAATGGAAGAGTCAACATGGACGAGGACACGATGCGGAGCCACCTATCCCTTCTTTATTTAGGGATGAAGGTCACGTGGTTTGATGGTTTAATACTTAATGACTAGTTTTACGTACATGGTAGGGGTGCCGTTATATGCATGTGTTCCGTAGTGATTGTCAGGAATTTGGACGAGAAATTCCTTTAAGGAGGAGAATGTAAACAGGAAGAGTGGAAATTTTACGAAAAAGAAGTGTAAAATGGTCATTTAGGTAAAAATCCGAATTTTCTAGATCTCGGATGACAAAAGCAGTTTCTGGGTTAAGTCTGCAGCCGAAATCTAGTTTGCACCATGTCCAAATTTCGTGAGATTAGGATAGTGATTGCGTTTTGAGGCGGGTGTCAGTCTTGATAAACGGATCGGGGAAAGACATGTGATGTGAAAGAGTCACATACCACGTATTACCCCGTAACGACACATGTTTCATGATTGGTAGAGAATGAGATGAATGGCATAAGATTGTGCCAAGTGTAATCAAAAATCGAAAGAAATGGAATGAGAGATGGAATTAATACAAATGTTAATTGAATAGGACAAAAGTTAAATAGTCATCTTCTTCATTTTGAAGAACAAGTAGGCGTGGACGTGCGGTGGCTGGGTTTTGTGATTTTAGAAGAAGGAACTCGCTTCTCTCTGAATTCCCAGTCGTTCGGACAGTCGGTTCTTGGCCGACGGAGCGAAGCGAGTCGATCTGTGGCGGGGCTACGTGGACAACGATTTGGTGGGTGAGCAACTCAAGAGAGTGAGATCTTTTTCTGCCTTGTGTTATTCTTGGCTAAGCCATATGAATGGTTAGGGATGTTATGAGGCTTGGATTAGCCGTGTTTTCGGTTTCAAAACATTTGAATCGAGTGGAAAATCCCGTTGTTGTTTGTGAAGGCGATTATGACCCAGGGTTTTTCATTCCACGCGTGAATAAATGACATGATTTTGGTGTGGATGTTTATGATGTTGGTGATTCAGGAAATGAATTGCTTGTGTTTGTTAATTAGCCCATGTGAGCTAATTTTGGTGTTATTGATGTGAATTTAATAACATGATTTATGTGGATTAATTATGTTAGTATATACATGTTTTATATATATTAGCATGAGTTTGTTAGGATTGGCATAATGCAATCCATATGCCTTCAGAGGCACCACAGAATATTAGGAGTGAGTGCATGACATAAAAAAAATTAAAAAAAAAACAAAAACGTTTGTGAAAGGAATTTGTGAAGATTTTCGAAGAATTGCCTTGGAGAGTCGTCAGCGGATCGCCGGATGAGACCATGGCCCATTTGGGCGTTATCTAGCAATTCGCACCGGTGATCGATATTTTCAGAAACTTCGGTAGCAAGTTTTCGAGAACAAAAGCTTTTGTTTTGGCGGATATTCTCGCATTCGACTTAGGCATATGTGAGGGAGTCGGTGGAGGTCAACGGGACATGGGATCAATCATCATGACTGTTTGGAGTAAGGTTCATGCTTAATTTCTTAGGATGTGATTGTTTCCATGACATGTGCACTTAGGTGTGGGGAGTAACCATGGGAAGTATCACTCTTGCAGGCTTTGCTCACCACATCGAGGATCACAATTTAGTCTGAGTGTGCACGGGAGCGGCACTCACTTGAAATTTGTGGTTGAAGAAAGTCGAGATTGTATTTTAGGTATTAGTTTTGTATAACATGTGATACAAAACTACAGAATTTTGATATATGTTTGGTAAAGTAATTTATTAACTCTTGAACTATTGTATATAGTTGATGTGTATTTTGTGGGTATTAGTGCGGGGGCCCAGTGGCCATTATTTTACTAGCATGTGGACGATTGGTCGTGTAATGTTTGGAATTGATTGTATTTAGGTATAGCTCAGTGCGAGGAGACTGCCTTGATTTTAGGTAGTGGTGTCGGGTTGCAGGCATCCACGCAGTATTCCGTGGAGTTGACGGGTTGTCAATCGGGCGCCCCGGTTTTAGGCGTCTGGCGTTAGAGAGAGAGAAAATATTTGTTTTCTTTGCTTCTCTACAAGATATATGAATCAGATAGTAGGTTTTCATTGGAGCTGATGAGTCTGTCACGCGAGAGAACTATGCGTGAATTTTAAATCTGGGTTCGTCAAACTCCATGAGGTAGAATTTCCTACTTGTGTTATTCTAACCTAAAATGTCTGACTACAATGGCAGGAGGAATTTTCTTAGAGGCCGTGAGAGGCCATAAATTTTAGTCACAAAATTTTTGGACTAAGTGTAGAATTTTAGGATTGTTTCAAGGCAGTCGGATGTGAAGCTGTTTTGGGCAGTTCTGGGTTGATTCAGGGACTATTTTGAAGCCGGTTCGAGCAGGATTTGGAAGCTGTTTTGGGCGGTCGGAATTTGGGTTGAGGTTTAGTTTCAATCCCGGGACTGATGTCTTCAGGTTTTATGGTGTGTTTTGGTATCACAATAATTCGGTGACAAATTGTGAAGGGACTAAGAGGTGCCCTGTTTTATGTGGGTCCGAGATTGAGTCATTTTGTGTGTTGTTGTAAAATATTAAATAACATGTTGTTGTGTGTTAAAATTTTTTGTTAATATATGCTATTTGATGTATTAACGTGGATTACATGGATGTAAATTATATGTAAAAATTATAATTGTCCATGGTGTATTAATGTTTCATGTAGCACTCATATATACATGTAACATAAAGGAAAATGCATTGACATCATGCATTTCATATGCACGGTCACATCGCGTTGAGTCGGGTGTGGGTGCATGGTACTGTTATTCACCATTATTGGTGAACGAGTGGTGAGCTCGGAAATGGGACAACTTTCAAAATTGAGACTCACGATTGTATAATATAATAACAATAATAAATCACGTGTGTTTGGGTGAAGCATGATGGGGCGGATCTTCCCCACGAGGTGAAAGGCTGAAATTTTATTCTTGGTCGGACATATGTATCCGTGATGAAAGTTCGCGAAAGTGTCGGAAAGGCTTTACAAAGCACAACGGTGAAACCCGGTCGCAACCCAAATAAATACGAGATTTGATAATTAAGAAATTCAAAGGGTTGTCTAATGGTTTAAGTCATTGGGTTAAATACTATCATTTGGTTTCCACACTTGGAAATTGCGGGTGTGAAGTCGAGTTGGGACTGGGTTATGAGAATGAGGAGTCGCATCTCAGCCGTGACCACGAACATTTCATATAATATTGCATAAATTGTATGAAATGTGATTGATGTTTATGTACGCCATAGCATGTGCATTTTAGGAGGGGAGTAGCCCTTGTAGGAAAAAATTTATACTGGGCATTGCTTATTGCGTCGTGGGACCCCTTTCGAATGCGGGGAGTGTACGAGGGAGACGGCGATTCAGACGAGGCGTGAATATGAAGAAGGCTAGCATGTGGCCTTATTGTGCTATAAAAAGTATTTTATGTAAAAGAATTTAATTCGATTCTTTAATTTATTCTTACAAAATAGTTGGGTATGTAAATATGGTAAGAGGGTCGTGATTAGACTCTTATGGACTGTAATCAAGCGTTTTATTTTCATATTTTAGATTTAAATGAGAATGAATGGGTCCCGATAAAGGGATGTATTGAGGTGGTGTGTCAGTAAACTATATTAGGAACAATCTAGTTTTAATATATGTTTTTGTGTGAGTGTTGTAATAAACTCTTATGGATTATTGTGATCGGTTGTATGTTGGGTAGAGCTCCTGACAAGAAACCCTTCTCGATTTTTTGTGAAAATATGGATCTCGTCGTGGGACATAATAGTATGGTATCGAGTTACCTGAAATCCACAAGAATTCCACGGGTTGACGAGTTGTCAACGGGACCCTCGGATTTGGGGTGTCACATCTTGGTATCAGAGCTTAAGTTTGAGATTACCTAGGGCTTGATGGGCATAGCTGTTATACCATCTTGTCACAACTTAGTATCAGAGATTAGGTAAACGATTACCTAGGGAGCTCGAATGTGGGTATCCACAAGTATGGTCCTGATACTAGCTCATCACAACATGGTATCGGAGCATAGGTACATAGTACCACAGGGAACGCTGAGGACATGGGTTTAGGCCATGGCTATTGTGGTGAAATTGCTACCAGCGTCATAGCTTAGTCTTGGAGCTTAGGTGTAGGATTACCAAGGAGTTCATGGGACGGGTTTAGACCATTGCATGCATGGTGTGTTTCATGTTGTGTTCGGATATGTGTTCCTTGTTTGTGATTGTGTAATTGTGTGTTACAAATTGTGCGGAAAGACATGAACACAGACATGATGTATATAGAGTATGATTGCGCGGAAGAGAATTATATACATGGCATAATGTAGGAAAAAAAAGTGGAATGCTAAGGTTAGGAACCATAACCTTAGGGTTAGGAGGAAGAAATGAACATGAAAGTTTTGAATTTTATTGAAATAAATAAAAAGGAGTGGTTGGCAGTGTACTTTAAGGAAAAGGTGATAGGCAGGGTCGAGTTCATGGTTGATAAGTCTATTAGTAATTGGCATATGCATTACTAGTTAGACTGAAATGAAATCAAATAAAGTTTGTTGCTATTTGACAGAAAATTCTTAGATGGCAAGTCGGTACATGGACGTGAGGTTGTCCACGAAAGTGCGGCCAAGCACCACAGTGTAGGCAATAGTCGGGGAGATTCGAGTAACCTCGGAGGTTTAAGTCACATCATCCTCCCGGAGTGTTCACGAGGATGGGATTCAATGGTGGCGAGACCATTGGATTACGCGAGATTGAGAAGGTATTAGAATTTATGGATATTACCTCACGTCTGCGGCCCAGTGATCGAGGCTAGGCGCGTTCGGTAGAGGGTGAGTCCAAATCTGGTGGAGATGGTTAAGACCTCTAGGGACTTAGAGGCAGTGACTTGGCTTGAGAGTTCCATGGGCTCTTTATGAGCAAGTATTTTCAGGCCCTTTGCTAGACATGTAAAGGCCAGAGTTCCTAAGGCGAGGTAGGGAGCGATGACAATGATGGAATATGTGGCCAGTTCAGAGTTGTACGTTTTCTTCGATGACTATGTGGCCCTGAAATATGAAAACAAAGGTCGGAGGTTTTGAGAATGGACTGAAGTTGTCCATTTGGGGTAAGTGCTGGGCCTCAGCCCAGCCAAACTTTATGGACTCTATGGTCAGGACAGCTCTGGCTATAGAGAGAGAGATGTAGGACGTACGAGGCATTCGGGATGCGAGTGTCGGTGGGAGAGAAGGAAGGAGGATCGACCTTCTTCGGAGTTTGGGGAAAGAGACGAAAGGACTTATGTCCCATGGGCGCCCCTAGGTATAGGGCCCAGCTAAAGTAGAATGATATGCTTCTATTACCATAAGCTTTGGACATATGAAGCGGGTTGCCCACGAGACATGGATCTAGGGTTTGGGCCGGCCAGATCAGGTGCTCCAGTGGACGAAGCGTGAACATAGTTTATTCCTCACACACACTGGTATGTAGATTCGGAGGCTAGTTTCAGTCGCAGAGTGCTATACAAGCACCTTCGGTGGTACAGATGAACCAAAGTATGGGTGGGGTGAAATCACAGGGGCCCATAGACCGGGCTTGGGGACCTAGGGGCATGTCGTCGTTGTGCTAGAGGTTGGCGCGGATCAAGTGGATGAGGGTGTGTTTCTCACCTGCGTGTTGTTTAAATTAGGATCGTCATACTCATCATTGTTTCATCTTGTGTGATAGGTTTGGGCTTGGAGGGTTGAGGTGGGCGGAATATAGCCATTGTATGGGGAAAATTCTCCCTTGGGATCCTAGGGTGAGAGTTGGTCGGATAATAGCCGGATTGTGAGTCGAGATCTCAGGAATTCTACTCATGGTGGACCTTCGGGTGGTAGACATATCGGGTTTTGATGTCCTTCTTGACATGGATTTGGTTAACGGCCCATCGGGTTGTCAGTGATTGTGACCTTAGGCGGGTTATCATACCCGACACAGTCTTGGAGTTGTGTAAGGTTGCATATGCATGTGAGATGATGCGTATGTGTGTGGAATTTTGGGGACGAAATTCTTTTAAGGGGGGAAGAATGTAAAACCCGGGAAAATTAGAAATTTTTAAAAATGGCAACATGTTAATAAAAATAATAAATTGCCATAAGAGTTCAGGGAAGCCTAAAAAATTCTCTAGATCTCGGATGTGAGGCGGACCACTTATTGTTAAATTCTCGCGAAATCTAGTGATCAAAAGTTTCGGTCAGTGCGAGACAAACGAGAATATTTTACGATTTTCTTGGTGATAACTTGCCGGTGACTTCAAGGGCTGAGATTTTTTATGAAAATCTCGAGTCAACAAATAGCTTGAGCTAAGTTCATTTTAAAAATTGAATTGAAAAGGAAATAAATTGTTTAGGTAGCAGGCAAATGAGGCAATATGAGCCATGTATTCAAATAATATAATAATAATAATAATAATAATAATAATAATAATAAAGATAAAAACGAAATCAAAGAAAAGTCGAGGGGATGGGAGAGGGAGGCGTTAGAGAAAAAAAAAATTTATTTATTTTCTTTCTTACGTTTCTCTCTAAGATCTTCGGAAATCGGACCGTAGGTTTTCGTTGGAGTTAAAGGCAAAGTCGGTTCACACATCAAGAGCTACGCATGGGTACCAAAATCTTGGAGTTTCGTCAAACTCCACAAGGTAGAGAATTTTCCTATTTGTGTTATTTCTAGCCTAAAAGTCATTTAATGGCTTGAGGTTTTCTTAGAGGTCATGAGAAGCCATAAATTTCAGTCACAAAATTTTTGGATTGAGTGTAGGAATTTTCAAGACTATTTTCGAACAGTTCTGCCTGAATTTCATGATTGTTTTTGGACAGTTTTGGTTGAATTTTGGAATTTGTTTTAGGCCGGTCACGGGCGAGAATTTAATTTGTTTTTAGAGCGTCAGGGACTAGGTTGAGTTTGGTTTCGATCCACAGGGCGATATCTTCGGGTTTTGTGGTGTGTTTAGGATCCCAATAATTCGGTGACGGACCGTGAAAGGACCAAGAGGTGCCCTGTTTAATGTGGGTTTGAGATTTGGGTCATTTTATGTGTTATTGTTGTAAAAAATTAAATAACATGTTGTGTGTAAAAAAATCATGTTAATATATGCTATTTGATGTATTAACGTGGATTGCATGGATGTAAATTATATGTAAAAATTAGAATTGTCCATGGTGTATTAATGTTTCATGTAGCACTCATATATACATATAACATGAAGGAAAATGCATTGGTATCATGCATTTCATGTGCATGGTCACATCGCGCGTCGATCAGTGTGGAGTGCATGGTATTGACTACCATTCTTGGTGAATGAGTGATGAGCTTGGAAATGGACAACTTCCAAAATCGAGACTCACGGTTGTATAAAATAATAATAATAATAATAAATCATGTGTGTTTGGGTGAAGCAAGATGGGAAGATCCCCAGGGTGAAAGACCCAAATTTTATTCTTGGTCAAACATATGTCGAAGCTGATGGATTGTAGTGTCGGAAGGCGTTACCAAAGCTGCGGTGAGAACACAATTCGCAACCCAAAAAAACACACGAGATTTGATAAATTAAAATTGGAGGGTTGTCCAATGGTTTAAGTCACTGGGTTAAATATCAATGGCTGGTTTCCACACTTGGAAATTGCAGGTGTGGGGGAGTCGGTTAGGACTTAGGTTGTGAGCACGAGGGGTCGCATCTCATGCATGACACGAAACATTTCATATAATGTTGCATAAATTGTATGAAATGTGATTGATGTTTATGTATGTCATTGCATGTGCATTTTAGGAGGGGAGTAGCCCTTATAAGAAAATTTTTCTACTGGGTATTGCTCACCCCGTCGTGGAACCTCCTTTTAAGTACAGGGAATGTACAGGGAAACGACACTCCGAAGAGGCCATGATTGTGAAGAAGGACGACATGTGGCCTTGACAATACTTTTATAAAAAGTATTTGATGTAAAAAGAATTGTAATTAAATTATTTTGCACTATTGTATAAATAGTCGAGTATGTAAATATGGTAAGAGGGTCGTGAGCTCTTATGGGTACAGTAATTAAGTTTATTTCATATTTCATATTTTAGATTTAAACGAGAATGAATGGATCCCGGTAAAAGGACGTATTGAGGTGCTGCCGGGTAAACTATATTACAACAATCTAGTTTTAATATATGTTCTGTATCAGAGTGTTGTAATAAACTGTAAGACCCGATAAATTCCAATTTATGGAAAAATGGCAAAATCGTAATTTCGGTTAAAAATCCGAAATTTATTCTCTAGATCTCGGATGACGAAACGGATTGCACCGTTGGAATCGTCTTGCGAAACCTAGCTAGCACATAAAATTTCGTTAAATTCCGAGATAGTCGGAGTTGACACGTTTTTCTAGGCATCGCGGTTCGGGTGCCGTAAAACAATTTTCGATGAGATGAAAGTCACATTTGACACGTACTCATGTGCCATAAGTGGTATGAGTAGAGAAATGATGAAAATGGACGACGAGATAGTCTTAGAATGTCAAAGCCCAGGAAAAGAAGGACATATTAGTCATTTATTCGAGTGCTTAAGTTAGATAAAACAAAATAGCAAATAGTGTCTCTTCTCAAAGATGAAAAGGAGGCAAAATGTGCTGGGGAAGGGATCTCTCACAGTGGCTATGGATTTTGAGTTTTAATGAGAGAGAGAGTTACTTCTCTCTAAAATACCGGGTGATCAGGTTGGTCGTTGGGACGAGGGGCTGCACGCGGAGAGACCTGCGCGTGAGGCGCGCCCAGTTGAGGAGTTTCGGCAAACTCCAGCGGTGGGGTTTCTTCCTACTTGGGTTTTACACTGTTTAAGTGTATTTACAATGTTTGAGTTAGATGAGGCCGTGAGGGGCCGTTTGATCGGTTCAACCCAGGCAGGGTGGGATTTAAAGAAACCCATGTGGAATGATGCATTCTTGTCACGGGCTATTGGGTTCTAGTTTGTGCATTTAATATGTGAAAATGTATGCTGATGTGTATGAGGCCGGAATTGACCGAGAGTCGGGTTCCTGAGAGTGAGCAAGATGATTGATGAGTGATGGAGCGGTAAACCTAGGGTTTTCTTGTTCCTTATGAAACATTGACACAAAAATCAATTTTCGTGTGAAAGTGTGTTTTATTAAGTGATTAAATTCGGATTGCTCGTGTTTGATAATTAGCTAAAGTGAGCTAATTTTTTGTGTAATGAATTGTGGAATTACATGACATGATTGTGTGATTTAAATTATGTGAATATATGCATGGTGATATATTTGCATGTGTTATATGAGTTATTGAAATGGCATCACAATGCATTTCATATGCACTGGGGCACCCTAGAGAGATAGGAGTGAGTGCATGAGGTAGTTTCTTAAGAGAACTGTTTCGGAGGGTAGACTAGTAAATGTAAAATATCTCGGAGGGTTATCTAAAAATAATAATGATCGGAGGGTAGTCCATACAAAAAATATCAATGCGTCGGAGATGGCTGATTGATATACATGGAGGGTAGTCCACATATAAAATATCGATCGTCGGAGGCAGCCCAAGTGTATATCTTGGAGGGTAGTCCACTAAAATAACATCGGAGGCAGTCCGCTACTTAGATCGGTAGACCCAGCGAAATATAAACAAATAACTTTGTTTTGAAATTAGTTTTTCTCATACGTGGCTTAGGCAAGTGTGAAGTCGGTGAGGACTCGGGGTATGAGTTGATCGAGTTTGGAGCGATTTCAAGTAGGATCATGCATTTGCTTGAATGTGTGTTTATTTAGACATTGCATATGCACTTAGGTGGGTAGCCAGCGGAGCGATTCCACTCTTGAGCATTAGCTCCTGCAATCGAGGAACATATTTTCGAGATCTGAGACGCCGCGAGGAGATGGCTCGTCAAGTAGGATTTAGAAGAAAGCGGGAGTGTGGCTTTGGGGTTCTTCGATGTTCACATGTATTAAGAATTCAGTATTTTAATATATGTTGTATAGAGTAAACATTTAACTCTTGGAAACATGATATATGTTGATGTATGATGATGGATATTGTTGTATGGGCCCCGAGGTACGTTTTATCCATATATTGTATCATGGAATTGATTAGGACAAGTTATGGCCACAGGTGATGTATGCGGTAGAGCTCTCCGTACAAAGGAGACTCTGCCTGATTTTCGTGAATGTCGGGTAGGTTACCAGACATCCACGAGTATTCCGCGGGTTAACGGGTAGTCAACGGACCCCCGGGTTTGGGGCATCACATAAACTCTTATGGATTATTTTGATACAGGTTGTATGTTGGGTAGACCTTCTCGAACAAAGAAGATTCTGCCCAATTTTTGTAAAAATATGGATCCCGATAAATGGGACACAATAGTGTGGTATTGGGTGATCCGAAAACCACAGGAATTCCACGGGTTGTGGGTTGTCGGTAGGACCCTTGGATTTGGGGTGTAAGCATTATGATTCAGATGGTTTAGGCGAGAACCATGCGACTAGTTGAGTTTATCCTTTGCTAATATGTAATTGTTCGAGTAAATATAATAATAATAATAATAATAATAATTTTAGTCTTCCAATAAATAATTAAGGAGACCTAAAAGTTAAGATGTTGGATAATAATGGATTTGGTCAAACATGACAAATTTTATCATGCCTAATTTTTCTAATCAATAAAATCACATCAATATATGTTTTATTGATCATTTTATGATTTCTTGGATTTTTTCTTTTCAAACATTTCTGTACATTTTTTTTATCATCTATATAATGTTATTTTTATGGGATTTTTGTAAAACTAATCTCTTGAAATCCAAAAATAAAATAAAAATAAATATACTCTTTGAAACAAAAATACTCTTAAAGATTTAGTTATAAATTTGGTTATATATATATATATATATATATATATATATATATATATATATATATATATATATATATATATATATATTATGAGAGATTTATAATCACTTGGAGATTTAGTTAATATGGGTATAGGAGAGATTCTAAGATATTTTATCCAAATATGATATTTTCTGAATAGGTTTTTTGCAAGAAATTAGTTTTACAAATAACATATAACTGGATTTGCCTGGGCTTTTAAAACTAATTTCTCTATTTTTATTTTGAATTTCAATATAATATTGTTAACATTTTCAAAATTCTTATAAAATGCAATTTTTTCCTTCATGTGATCATGTCTTGTATGGATTTGGTAGAATAGTGTGACGCCTCATTTCCCGGGAGTCCGTTGACTACCCGTCAACCCGCGGAATACAAGTGGATGTCGGGTGAC